>LOJH01016642.1:0-22712 GCA_001685095.1 Ellobius talpinus
ACCTTTGGAAGAGCAGGCAATGCTCTTAACCACTAAGCCATCTCTCCAGCCCAAAAGACATTTTTTTTAAACACAGATTTTTCTTTTTTAAATTGTATGTGTATATGTGTTTTGCCTATGTGTATGTCTGTGCAGTGCCTGGATGCCTGGTGCCTATGGAGGTTTGTGATGATTTAAATGTATCTTAAAGCAGCTGCTCTTTCAGAGGACCTGGGTTTAGTTCTCACTACCCACATGGTGGCTTACAACAATCTGTAGCTTCACATGCATGCAGTGGTGACACATAGACATACTTGGAAGGAAAACATCCACACACATACAATAAAAAAAATAAAATTTAAAAAGAAATCAAGTAGGGCAGTAGTGGCGCACGCCTTTAATCCCAGCACTTGGGAGGCAGAGGCAGGCAGATCTCTGTGAGTTTGAGGTCAGCCTAGTTTACAGAGTGAGTTCCAGGGCAGCTAGGGCTGGTTTACAGAGAAGCCCTGTCTCAAAACAAAACAAAACAACAAACAAACAAACAAACAAAAAACATCAAAATAATAGCTGCTTTTGAGATATGTATTTTTTTCAGTGCTGTGATTATTGAACCTAGGACCTCGCACAAGCCAGCAAGCACTCTCCATTGAGTACATCTCTACCTTTTCCTTACTTCCCTTTGAGACAGGGTCTCACTGTGTTGCCCAGGCTCACCGTGAACTACCCTGACCTTGGGATCCGTCCCCAGCCTCCTGAGTAGGTGGGATTCCAGACCTTCAATTCTCCACTTGGCAGAATTATTGTCTTCTGGATGGATGTGTAAACTGTTACTGTCTCATTGAGCTTTTGAGCTGTATATTTAAATGTGTTACCGGGTACTGCACGTATGTTAGACCTCATAAAGGGCTACCACTAAGCTACATCGCACAAGCTTTGCTTGCTTTTGGAGACAAGATCTTCCTACACAGCTCCAGGTTGAACTTAAGTGGAGATTTCCCTACCCCAGTCTCTGAATGCTGAGATTATAGGGGTATGCCACCATCCCTGCCACCATCCCTGCAATATGGTCATTTTAGTATATTCCTACTTATAAAGAAAAGTTTACTGGGCATGGCAACACACACTTATTATTCCAGCACTTAATAGGCCAAGGTAAGAGGATCTCAAGTTTGAAGCTAGCTACATAAGGAGACTTGGCCTCAAAACAGAACATAGGAGAATATAGATACAAAAAATGATGAAAATATAGTATAGTAAATGTATATACCACTAGCAAGGTTGTTTTCAAGTATCATACACTGTACCCAATCCCGTGGGTTCTGTTTCTATCCCACTGACGGCACAGTGGGTTTGTTACAGGCTCACCACAAACCCATGAGTCATATGTTGGACTAACACTTCACTTTTTTTTTTTGGAGACAAGGTTTTTCTGGGTAGCCCTGGCTGTCCTGGAACTTCCTTTGTAGACCAGGCTGACCTCAAACTCAGAGATTCACCTGCTTCTGCCTTCCCAGTGCTGGGATTAAAGGCGTGCACCACCACTGTCCAGCTCTTTGCAGGCATCTTTAAAAAATGTAAAGTCTTAGCAGGGCAGTGGTGGTGCATGCTTTTAATCCCAGCACTGGGGAGACAGAGGCAGGCGGATCTCTGTGAGTTCAAAGCCAGCCTGGTCTACAGAGGGAGTTCCAGGACAGCCAGGGCCATACAGAGAAACCCTGTCTCAAAACAAACAAACAAACAAACCAAACAAAAAGATGCCCACAAATGTCACTAGGTAATAAGAGATACTGGCTGAGAATTTTTCAATTCTGATAAAAATTGAGTTGATAGAAGAAATATAACACAATGCACAGAATAAATAGAAAAGAACCATTATCTAAGTATGCTAGGAGGAAACAAAAATGCCAATGGCATTTTAAAAGCAGGGAATAGTGACAGAGCATCTACAGAGACCATCAGATTGGATAGACTGACATATTGCTTTACAACCAACAGATACTGCACCTACTGTATGCCTATGCTGTTCTAGGGACTTAGAACCCCAGGATGAGTAAGTCCGGCCCATTTCCCACCCTGCAGAGCCCACAGTGTACATGTATGACAGATGAGCAATCACAGCGTGTCTGGTTGGAGGACAAGAGAACCAGTAAGAAATGGTACGTGTAGAATTCCAGTGTGGGGGCTGGAGGTAAGAGCACTAGCTGCTCCTCCAGAGGTCCTGAGTTCAATTCCCGGAACCCACATGGTAGCTCACAACCATCTATAATGGGATCTGATGCCCTCTTTTGGCCCACAGGTGTACATGACAACAGAACACTCACATGTAAAAAATAAATAAATTTGGGCTGGAGAGATGGCTCAGTGGTTAAGAGCATTGCCTGCTCTTCCAAAGGTCCTGAGTTCAATTCCAGGCAACCACATGGTGGCTTACAACCATCTGTAATGAAGTCTGGTGCCTTCTTCTGGCCTGCAGACACACAGAATAAATAAATAAATATTTTTTAAAAAAATATTTTTTAAAAAAAGAATTCCAGTGTGATTCCCCCTCACCCCTTACCAGTGCTGGAACAACCGTGTGTTTCCCAGCATACAAAGGGCTTTTACCACTAGAGGGGAAGGATGGCAGCTGCTATGTTCATCCTCTCACCTTCCTTGGGACAGGAGGCGGGTCAGATGTTCAAGCCGTGAAGCTTCCTCTGGGACCCCAGAAGAAAAGGGAGAGCAAACATGATCCTCTGATCCTCGTTGGAGTATTCTTCGAGATCCCAGCTGGCTGTCGAGTGCGGTGGCTTACACCTTTCATCCCAGTACGGAGGCAAAAGCATGCAGATCCCTGTGAGTTTAAGCATGGGCTACATAGTGAGACCTTGTCTCAAAACCGTGGTGTGGTGGGGAGGAGGCTGGGGAGATGGTTCAGCTGCTCTTTTGAGAGAACTGCATTCAGTTCCCAGCACCCACTTCGGTGGCTCGCACCCACCTGTAACTCCAGTTTCAGGGGGATCCAACAGTCTCTTCTGGCATCTGTGAGCACCAACACGCACGCACATGGTGCCCATATATTCATGCGGCCACAGAGACATAGGCTACACAGGGCTGAGTTAGAGAGGAAGCGTCTGTGAAAGGGAAGGAGGCCCTTGAGGACCGAGGGCTCCCAGCCTCACTTCTCGACTCGGTCCAGGACCAGAACTGACTTCTGTAACAACATAAACACTCTGCCCTGGCTCCGTTCCAAAAGCATCCTGTCCCTTGGATTCCCTTCAAGAGTTACAAAATGCCTGTTAGCGCCTTTCTCCTAAAGACAGTCCCTATGTCCTGCTTGACCCATACCTGGGCCGAATAGTAGGTGCCTACTACTTCGATGAAGTCTTTGGGGAGCGACAGCATGTGGGCCAGGCCCGGGAGATCTAGGGAGAGTGGGGAAGACTGCCAAGGCTGTAGAGAAAGGCAAACGGAAGGGAGATTAACGACCGCCTAGAGGCTCACCTGTCCAGCAAGGGGGAGGAGCACAACCTGGGCGTCCGCCACCAAGTGCCACCAGGGAATTGGTCCTCGATTGCTCAGGGCCAGCTTCCAGGACCCGCCCTCCGCGGCCTGGGGTCCCGCCCTTCCTAGGATTTAATGCCCTCCGCTTGGGCGGCTCCGCAGCAGCCTCTTCCGGCTCTGCCAGGTGAGAGTCCGCACCTAGAAGGGGCGCCTGGGGCTGGGTCCAGCAGGATCCCTTTGGGGTACGTCGCTGGATCCCTTTCTCCAGTTCAGCATTTCCTCCCGCTCAGCATTTCTTCTTGGCTGCCTTCTCCGGTTCCTCCCTTCCTACCTGTGGTGCAACGCAGGATCTTCCTGGGCCTGAACTTTCTTCTACTCTCAGTTCCTAGGCCTTCTGGGGTGATTCTCCGTGCCTCCCACCCCCACCCCCACCTGCAATCCAGGGCTTCCTCGTGGCTTAACTACAGCGGGATCAGGGAGAGGATCAGGTGTGTAAAGGCGAGTGTTTGGGCAGGCAGCCCGGACCCAAAGGCCTAGAGTCTTATTTAATAACGGCTGGTGGGACTGCTTGGAAGCCAGCTTGGGCGAAGTGACGTAGAAGAGCACCTGGGCTCTACCTGGAGCTGAGCTCAGGTGGGTGTGGGAGGACCACACACCTGGCAGCCTAGGTGGCTTTGTGAACAGTATCTGAGCTTGGCGACGGTATTAGCCTTCAGTTAGCAGCCCAGAACAGACACCTATTTAATCTCCAGTGTTGTTATTGCCTTGGATGTTTAAGACGTGTGTGATGCTGGGTATCCCTGGGATGAGGTGACAGTAAGTCCTCATTATGTGTTTGTGTTTATATGATCCTTAGTGTCTCAGATATGTATGGTGGTATATCTAGGTATCTTTGATTTGTGGAGAAAGTGAGCTGTTGCCTCAGGTACACCTGTGTGAGGGTGTGTGGCAGCATGCCTGCATTTCACGGCAGTATATGGAAATGTCTTGGACTTGAGACATGTATCTGATTGTCTCAGGCATGTTTTGTAGCATATCTGTAGGGGTGTGTGTGTGTGTGTACGGTAGTAGGTGGGAGGCGGTGTACCTTGTTTATATGTCTTCCTTTGTGCCTGAGGTATGGTGTTAGTATACCTGGGCATCTCCAGTTTTGTGTGTGGCAGTCAAATTGTCTCATTTATGAGGAGGAGTGAATGTGTGCAAAGGTGTGGCTCAGAAGTAAATGGGCAATGTTTGCATGTCGGGGGTATGGGGACAGTGTGGCTCAGAACTAAATGGGCACAGTGTTTGCATGTCGGGGTACAGGGGCAGTGTGCCATATCTCAAAAGATGGTTAGGCTTGATAGCCTGGCAGGCAGGATTCTGAGATCTCAAGGGTGTGGGAGCAGATTACCAGAGGTAGGTATGTATGTGGCCGAGTTCCTCACCACGTCTGATCTGCCTCTCCTTGTGTTCCTGAGTGTTTCTGATGTGTTGAGGGTGGCAGCTGAGAGTCTGTCCTTTGTGTCTTTGGTGCCTACTTTAGGTCACACATTTAAAGCAGACTGCCATCCGCCTTAGAGTTCGACTCCAGACATGCTCCCCGAAGCCAGTTCCCTGTGGCTACTTCGACTGCTCCGGGACATCCAACTGGCCCAGTTTTACCGGCCAATCCTTGAGGAGCTTAACGTCACTCGGCCAGAACATTTTGACTTTGTGAGGCCTGAGGACCTGGACAACATTGGCATGGGCAGGCCTGGTGAGGACCCTTTGCCTTGAGGCCCTGCAGCTTCCCCAACCTTCTCCCAGGTCCAGTTGTTGGTCCTGTTACCCTACACTCCAGACTTCTCACTTGTCAGTTTTCCCCATCCACACTCTACCCTAGCCCTCTAATTGTGACCTCTCCCAGCCCAGCGCAGGCTTGCTGAAGCCTTGAAGAGGTACCGCTCGGGTGTCAAGTCTAAGAACTGGGTCTACAAGGTATATGGTGGTGGTGGGCTGGTATTTGAGGAATGATAAGTGAGTGGCTGGGAGAGCTAATCAGGGTTCCACACACCTGAATTTGTACTCCTATTTCAGATCCTTGGGGGTTGTGGTGGTGGTGGTGGTGGTGGTGGGCTGGTATTTGAGGAATGATAAGTGAGTGGCTGGGAGAGCTAATCAGGGTTCCACACACCTGAATTTGTACTCCTGTTTCAGGTCCTTGGGGGTTTTGCACCTGAACAGAAGGAGATGGCTCCACGCTCAGACAGTCTTCTGTGTCTCCATGAGCCAGAAGGGGGACTCAAGAGTCTGATTCCAGAGGGTGCAGTGTGCAGAGGGGAGCTCCTGGGCTCGGGTTGCTTCGGTGTTGTCCATAGAGGGCTGTGGACACTGCCCAGTGGCCAGAGTGTGAGTGTTCACGGGGCTTACTTGATCCAAGGTGCCTAGGCAACCTGCCTCCTTCATTCAAGGGTGTGGCCTCTGCGCTGGCCCTGGCTCTGGGTGCTTGATGGTGCTTTCCCCCACCTCCAGATCCCAGTGGCTGTCAAGTCCCTCCGTGTTGGTCCTGAGGGTCCGATGGGCACTGAGCTGGGAGACTTCCTGCGAGAAGTGTCTGTCATGATGAAGCTAGAGCACCCACACGTGCTGCGCCTGCACGGCCTCGTACTGGGCCAGCCTCTACAGATGGTGAGCAGACACAGGCAGCGCAGGGCTTTCCTCATAGCCCGAGGGCTAGCTGCAACAAGAAAGACCAGTGGGGCCACACTGTGGCTTACATGGTGCTCTATTCCTGCAGGTGATGGAGCTGGCGCCACTGGGCTCCCTGCATGCGCGCCTGACTGCCCCAGCGCCGACACCCCCACTGCCTGTGGCCCTACTGTGCCTCTTCCTGCGTCAGTTGGCAGGAGCCATGGCGTACTTGGGGTCCCGTGGGTTAGTGCACCGGGATCTCGCCACCCGCAACCTGCTCCTGGCCTCACCGCGCACCATCAAGGTGGCAGATTTTGGACTTGTGAGGCCGCTGGGCGGTGCCCGGGGTCGCTACGTGATGGGCGGGCCCCGTCCGATCCCCTATGCCTGGTGAGGGCGGTACTCTGGTGGCTTGAGGCAGGACTAGGGAGAACAGCAGCCTCTTGGGAACTAGGGCAGCGGTAGTGTGTGTTGCGGGGAGTGGGTGGTTGTTAGTCTCGTAGAGGAGGCAGGACGGAAGCATCATCAGGTCAAGAAGCACAAAAAGGATTTCTGAGGCTGATGGGGCGGGGAGGGAATCACGGGAGTGGGTGCACAGTGGAAGATGAGCTGGGCCTATTCCTAGGCACCTTCAACTTGTGTTTGCTTCAGGTGTGCCCCAGAGAGTCTACGCCAGGGAGCCTTCTCCTCTGCCTCTGATGTGTGGATGTTTGGCGTGACACTGTGGGAAATGTTTTCTGGAGGCGAGGAGCCCTGGGCGGGTGTTCCACCATATCTCATCTTACACCGACTGGAGAAGGATCGAGCCAGGCTGCCAAGGCCTCCTCTCTGCTCCAGGGCCCTCTACTCGCTCGCCTTGCGTTGCTGGGCCCCTCACCCTGCAGACCGGCCTAGCTTTTCCAGCCTGGAAGGGCTGCTTCAAGAGGTGGGGATCCCCAACTCTGCCGACACACATAGCCTTTCTTCCCTTTATTCTCTCACCCAGAACTCCACGCATAAGGCAAACAGGTCTTGATGCCTGGAATTTGGAACTTAGCTCTGAACCAAACGAGTTAGTCCCAGCAGGAAGCTCAGAGCCCTCAGGAGGCAGCTAGGGGCTACATAGACTCAGCCAGAAGAGGCGATATTTGCTTCTTGGCCACAAAAGAGGCTCAGAATAGAGAGTAGTCCGTTCTCATGGGCGCTTGACCAGCAAAGAGAGGGAAGTTCTGTGTGGAAGGGCAAGTGGAAATAATGGGCTGCAGTTGGGAGCAGGGCTTCAAGGAGAGTTTAGAAGACTTGGCCAATGTGATATACTCCTCATATATATAATGTATGTATGTATGTATGTATGTATGTATGTATGTAATGTATGTATGTATGTATGTATGTATGTAATGTATGTATGTATGTATACAGGTGTCCTCAGTCACTTGTTTTGTCCTGGAGGTAATTGTTCTTGATCTCTAACAGATGGGGTAGTCCATGCACTGATGGGACAGTGACTTATCTAAAGTCACACCGGAAGTGGAAGTGCTAAGAGGGGTGGCTCCACCCACGTGATTTCAGAGCTGGTCCCTGAGTCAATCTATCTACTTGTTAAAGCGCTTTGGTCTTTGCTCTGAGGGAACTTACTTAGGAGCTCCACGGATCAGAGCTGTTCTTTCAGTCTAGCTGGGTCTGAGAATGCTAATAGGGACCTTACTGACAGCGGTTGGGAGGCAGAGTGAGAGAAAGAGCCCCAGAGCAGAGCTAAAGCAGAGGGCCTGGGGAGGAGTGGGCATGCCCCTGAGATGTGTGGGGGCAAACGTGTGGGCTTGGGTATGGAATAAAAGAAGTGAACAGGGTGGCTGTCCCTTGGTCCCCTTAAGTAGAGGCATGGTTTCCCTTTGTGGTTTATTGCATCCCGTGTCCAGCATAGCATGGAATCCATGTCAGCAACCCTACCCTACTTTGGGTTACAATAGGGATGGGGCTAAGCACAGAGGACATAACTGGTATGTATTTATTTGATTGATGGATATAAAGGAAGGTCCTTTCTTTGGGTTTCTTATTACCCTTACAACTTAGGCTGAAAGCCCAGCTACATTCTCCTATCTCCACAGGCTTGGCTTTCTGAAGGACGTTGTGTTAGGGAAGTTACAGAGCCAGGTTCTTTGCGGATGGAGCCCAGTGACCCCATCTCTATCACTGAGGGCAGGTAACAACCTCAAATACCCTAGGCATCCCCAAGGGAGGCATCCCCCCAGCCATCTTGACTCCACGTCTCTTCATTTTCCCCCATCTCCTTGAGTTTTGGTCTTGTGGATCTTTTTCTCTCCTCTCCACTGTGCCCTGAGCTCCAGCACTGCCCTGCCTTCCCTGCTGGAGCCCTGCCTGGCCCACAGAGCCTTTTTTGTGCTGGAGAGAAAAAGGCTTCCCTCCCTCCAGGCAGATGTGGCCACAAGACAGCTTGATGAGCCGAATGTGGCCCAAGAGCAGCTGCCACTCTCCCTGGTCCCATTTTCTTCACCAGCTCCTCTTCCCACAGCCCCAACACCACAACCTGGAAGGGTCAGAATGGCCACACCTTCAAAATGGGCAACTTCCCGGCATCAGCGGTGATACTGCCAGACGTGGGGGGTTCGCCAGTCACCCATCCAGCCCCCAGAGCCTCCCCTGCCAGGGGAGAGAAATGCCAAGGAAGCATGGACGGGTGAGGCACTGAAGGGTAGGAGGGGATGGAATAAAACCTGGGAACAGGACTAGCATGATCTAGGAGTAAGAACTTGCCTCCAGCTTGAGCTTCCCTGTGGGTCTCAGCACATGTGGAACCCATTTTCTTTTGGGGGTGGAGGAAGGAGGCCATGGTGTGGGTGAACTGGAGGATGAACTAGATCACTCTTTGACAGGGACAAAGAGAAGACAAAGTTCCAGGATGTAGCATCAGCACGGGGCCAGAGAAGGAAGGTGCCGCTGCAGAGGATGAGAGGTGAGCGTGGTGGTACCCAGGGTCTCAGGAACAACCTCCAATTCCCCTTCCCAACCCTGAATCCATATTAGCATATATGTTCTCCTTCCCCCAGATTCCATCCTTGGACAGTCTACCCTTACTTTAAGATCTTTTTTATTCTATTTTTATATTTTATGTGCATTGGTGTGAAGGTGTCCAGTCCCCTAGAACTGGAGTTACAGATGGCTGTGAGCTGCCATGTAGGTGCTGGGAATTGAACTCAGGTCCTCTGGAAGAGCAGTCAGTGTTCTTAACCTCTGAGCCATCTCTCTAGTCCCCTACCTTAAGATCTTTTTTGGGGGGGGGTGAGACAGGGTTTCCCTGTGTAACAATCCTGGCTTTCCTAGAACTCCCTCTTGTAGTTCAGGCTGGCCTTGAACTCAGAGATCCACCTCCCTCTGCCTAACAAGCGTTGGGATTAAAGGTGTGTGCCAACACTGCCTGATGTACTTTGAGATTTTAAGAGATTGGAGTACCCTGATTTTCCCACTGGAGCGTCTCCTGGGTCTAGCCCCAAATGCCGTTCTTTGGGTCCCTAGCTGCCCTGGTGCACTTGCATACCTGGCCTACTGGCTACTGTCCCACCTAACTTACAGACACCCGAGGACAAGGCCTGCCAGCTTACCGAAATATTCTCTGAGAATCACAGTTTAGTGCAGACAGAGAGAGGGCAGGAAGGTAGGCCTCCTTTCAAGTTGTTTCTTTCTCAACTCCGAAGGAATTTCCAAGAGTCTGGAGTCAGTGCTGTCCCTGGGTCCCCGACCCACAGGAGGTGGTTCAAGCCCTCCGGAACTTCGACACACGAGAGGGCTCCCAGACCTGCCTCCGCGCCCACCAGACCTGCCTCCACGCCCACCTTTTATCTCCAGCTCTTCTCAGCCCATCCAGCCCCACAAACCACGGCCTCCCTGGCCCAAATCACACAATCACCGCACTGGAGTACCTGGAGCCAGCAAAGCCACTGTCCCTTCTGGAGGCCCGTCGTCAGACCCCGAGTGGCAGAGGAAGATTATAGAGGTGAGGTCTCAACTGAAATGACTTGGTGTTCAAAGGGCCTATAGGTTGGGACAAGAGCTAGACAAGGATTTGTCCCCCACAGGTGGAGCTAAGTGTACATGGTGTCACCCACCAGCAGTGTCAAGTGGCACTGAGAACCTCTGGGGGAGATGTGGCTTCTGCTATCCGGAACCTCAAGGTAAAGCCAGCCCCTTCTCCAGGTTCCCTCTTCTCCTGCTCTGCCCCCTAGTGGTCAGCTTCCCTCCTTCCTGCTCCCACAGGTAGACCAGCTCTTCCACCTCAGTAACAGGTCCAGAGCAGACTGTCGGCGCATCCTGGAGCATCACCAGTGGGACCTATCAGCAGCCAGTCGCTACATCCTGGCCCGGTCCTGAATTCTACATCCTTGGGGATGGCTACCAGCATGGAGAACCTGGCCCACTTAGAGCCTGACCTTATGGGACGGAACAGAAACCATGAGGTCTTGGCAGAGGCAGACTTTCACACCAAGGGAGAGCTTCCTTGTCGTGGAGGAAGTATAGGAAGTGTGCAGGGCACCGGGTCAGGCACTGATGAGAGTTTCCTCCATGCCCTGCTCCTTGGCCTCTGGGGGCTTTGACTGGACCAAGGATCTAGTTCGCTCTGCCTACATTCCCACTTGAACAGGACTTGAAAGAACAAAGTTGCCAAGGAAGCCTCTGCTCACGACAGACAACGATCGAGTAGCTGTACTGGACCATGGACCAACTGTTAGACCTGTTACTAGCTACCTCACTAGACTCCATGGGACACCTGTCTTAGACACTGACTTGGGGGCTGGGGCCCAAACTGCTTTGGTTTTGGTCTGGAATCACCATGGGTGATGAAAACTCAGTTTTTGGACTCAAGTATTTTTTTTCTTTAATACAAATGCTATAGATTATGAGATGGCCACCTCTAGCCCTGCTGCTATTCCCTTTGTTTCATCCCACACCAGTTCTCTCTTCTTCCCTCTTCCATCACATACATCTTCCAGGGTTTAAAAAGTTGCAAAGTTTATATGAGTACAACATAACAAAGACACAGCCTCCTTCCTACAGCAGGGGAAGGAAGGGGTTAATGGTTAACTAAGGCACAGGAAGCTGCAGAAAGCACCAGCAGGGCCCAGGGGGTTAGGAAGTTGTCACTGGGTCTCCACCTCTTCAGCTACTAATGAGGAAGCAGGGATCCCTTCAAAGTGCCACTGTCTGAAGCTAAACTAACTGGCTAAAGTGACGTGAGGGAAGAGTGGCGTGGATGCCGTCTTTGGTGCTGCTTGCTGTTTACCCACCAGCCCTGGATAAGTCTCCTCCTGTGCAGAGGCCCTGGAGGAAGGTGGGAAGGAGAGGGTAGGAAAGTCCAAAATCTAGTAGTGTGTGGGTAGCGGCTGCCGGGAGATGGTAAGACGCAGGAAGGGTTCTCATGCATACTCCACTGCAGGCCACAGGTGAAGGAGGGAGGAGGAGAGGGAAAGGATGGGACACAATGGCTCCCACCACTCAGCCACCTGTCTGTCTGCTGCAGTGGATGCCAAGGAAGGGGTTGCCTCAGGAGGAAAAGGCCAGGGCGGGTGACCATCTTGAATTCTGGTTGAGGTGATGGTCTCCTCATACTGAGCTGGCTTCTAACTGGTGACGGCAGAGGGCCCGGCGCCTCCTCTTTTCTCGAAGAACATATAATCCTAAGGAAAGGTCACTGGCAATGGGACATCTGGCTGGGTCAGTGTGGCCCAGCTATTCTTAGCTCAGGACCTGAAACCCACCACACACGTGCCTAGCCTTCTAGTAAGGGCCCAGGAAGTAAACAAAGCTTCGGGTAACAGGAAAGGAGCAGCAGGCAGGGAAGGGACCGCCAACTCACAATGAGGAACGTGGCTCCCAGCAGCACAGCCTTCACCCTCACGTCTAGATCTAGTGGGAACTGTAGGCCGAAGTCGTCGGCATCTGTGAGGGCTTCCCGGAGCAGCCCTCCCCACTGCTTGCTGATGCGGCCCACACTGCGAGACTCATCCTTAGTTTTCACCTGTTGGGAGGAAAGGGGTCCCCTGGCGACCACGCTGCCCATCTCACGTGCCTCCTGCCTCACTGGACAGCGGCACGCATGAGTTGGGTAGACTGTATCCTCAGTGAGTCTGCCCATATGACGGCAGGGCAAACACACCCTAGGCTGCATGAATACACGGTGAAGACTAGAATTTAGATTGAGATCTGTTGCTTTCCAAAGGCCATGTGCAACATAACTGCATTCAGAGATAAATGACTCGCTGCTAGGCTTGCTTTGGTTACCAGTATTCCCGACACCCAGGGTTGGTGTTGTAGGCAAAGTATGTGCTCTGTGCAAAGGAGCCGAGCTGAGAGGGTGAAGGGAGGTGCCAAAGACCCCCTCCCCGTGGAATTTTATTCCTTTCCAGCATTGCATGTGAACCCCATCTGAAGGCTAGCCAATCCTAGCCAACAGGTGCCAACAGGCAGCCTCTGAGGACTGATTCCCACTGGCCTCTCAGCTCAGCAAGAACAAGCCAGCCATGTGGAGGTCAGTGGTGACTCAGTGACTTCCTGGTCCAGGGAAGAGAACTGAAGCGATTTCCTTCTACATCCTCTGCATCCTCTTCCTAGCTCATCCTGCAGCTGCAGGGAACTTCCTGCAGCCTAGTTCCCGGGCTCAGCAAGTCTGCTACCAACTCTGCATTCCCGAGAGTGCAGATCAAGTATGGACTGTTCAAAATTGCATGAAAGGGACACCGGCTCCCTGAGAACCCCACAACATACACGTTCCCATCCAGGGATCACACAATTATCTCCTTTCCAACCAGTTCTCAGGCCAACAACTCCCTCTGACTACCAAGTGACTCACTTTCTGCAGACAACTTTAGGTGAGGCACCTCCACTGGATGAAACCTGTTGTTTCTCCTTTATCTGAACGGAGAATCATCTGTTAAAGAACTCCGAGCAGTGCCTGCCTCTATCTTCTAAGAGCCAAAGCATTTCCCAAGTCTCATTCTGAAATTCTCACCACTGGGTTCTTCTGGCTCTGGACTGGTGAGAGGAAGCCACCATGAGAAGGACACCACTTGGACTTCAGGTTGGCTGCCGGGTGATTTGGACTTTTAGGTTTGCAGGACAAGCCAAGGGTTAAAGTACTGCAGGGCCTATGCTTACAGATAGGTCCGGCAGCTACATGGGTCCAGCCTACGGCAAACTTAACCACTGAAAGAAGATGAAGATAACAGTCCCCCACCTTAGATCTAGGCTGCTCTCAGACTCTGCCCTAGACCTCCTACAGGGCTGCAGGGAACATTCAGCCTTGGCCTGAAGGTGAATTTTGGGGGGGGGGGTTGTTTCAGACAGGGTCTCTCTATATAGTTCTGCCTGTCCTAGACCTCACCATGTAGACCAGGCTGGCCTCAAACTCACAGAGATCCACCTGCCTCTGCCTCCTGAGTGCTGGGGTTAAAGGTGTGCGCCACTTTTTTTGCTGTGCTTTTATGGGTTCACGGGACCATCTCATCTTTGGGTGGAAGAAAACTGACAGTAAAAGTGGGGATCACAACAGATTTGGAATCATCAGAGTGAGGGACTTGACCTTAATCCATCCATTAGGAAGGAAGCTACCATCTTGTTTTTCTAACTACATTTGTTGATTGATTGATTGATTGGTTGACTGTGTGTGCTCCGTGGCATGTGTGTGGAAAGCGGAGGACAGTTTTGCAGGAGCTGATTCTCTTCTTCTACCATGTGGGACTCATGGCTAGAACTCAGGTTGTCAAACTTGGTGGCACAAGTGCCTTTCCCCTCTGAGCCATCTCATTAGCCCCCATCTTGGTTTATGAAGAGCCTAGGAATCGCACCCTACTTATAATACCTCAAAGTTGGTGTCTGCACCACAGCTACAGGTCCAGCAAGGCCCCACAACTCGAAGCACAGTCTGGCGATCAGCATCCAGGATGGAAAACTTAGGAAGGAAGGGATGCCAGGTCTGCAGCACATGGCCGATGGTGGTACCAGGTGGAGCCTGCACTTCCATCTGGAGAGGGAGGCAGACAGGGTTAGACAGGATACCGTGGCCAGAGCTCTTCACTGGTGCCAGTTGTCTTCGGTTCAGAACCTCACTAAACCTTCCCCTCCTATTAAGCACAACTCTTTCCCGGCCAGTCTCTATACTGTCTACCAACCACCACAAAACCTACGCTACCCACCTCCTGAAGGCCACAGGGGCAGCAGCTGCAGCCACAGTGGAGTGGGCGGATGAGGCGGAGCACCTCCCGGTCCGCAGGATCCGCTAGGCGGACACGAAGTGGCCGGCGGGCACCACAGCACAGACGGGCACAACAGTTGCTCTCCTCAGCTGCCTGACCCAGTTGCTGTCCGGTCCCGGAGCGAAGTTCATACCGGTTACAGGTCTCCCAGCCTAGGAACGCTGTTAAGGGTAACATGCTGAGGATCAGGGACCTCACCTGCCCAGAAGCGCGAAACTGTCGCAAAGATCATGAAGCCCAACTTGGTCCTCCTCCTACTCACTTTCCACTCGTTCAGCCTTCTGATGAATCAAGATTTGATCAATCTGTAAAGAGTTAAGAGCAGCGGTGACCTTATCCATCAGCCCAAACATCAACAGTCCTCCCGCCATCCTCCCTCCCACTCACCTGCACTAGGAATTCGAGGCCAGAAGGCACCCCTGGCAGTGGCAAGAAAGGAGCAGGGGTCCCTGGGGCCACGGGGCCTGGCGAGGGGAAGAGAGTGAAGCCGGGCGCAGGGGCCGGCACCTGGGCAGGCACTGGTGTCTGTCCGGGTCCAGGATGCAGCGCAGGCTCTGGATACCCAGCTGTCACGGGGTAGGGAGGTGGGGGCGAAGGGGCGTAGCCTTTGGGGGGTAAGTAGCCTGTAGGGGAGCAGGGGTAGGTTAGAAAATTACCTGTGGCTTTATCCTCTTCTTTCTCAGCCCAAGGCACAGGAGCACCCGCGGGAAACATAAAGAGAATGATGGGGGGGCGCGGCAGGGCGGTGGCTCCCCAGGAGGAAGGGAGGGCCCCACGCAGCCAGTCTGAGCACATTCCTGGAGAATGTGTTCTGGAACACCCGGCACCCAAGTTCGTGAAGGGGGATAATGCAGACCCCAGCCTAGCGCCCACGTACCTGCCATGAGAAAGGGGAGGGGAGTCTTGGGCTGTCGGCGTCCGGAAGGCTTAGTTCTGGAGTAGAGACAAGCTTGGGAACAGCCAGACAGACACAGACACAAAGACGGACAGGCAAAGGCGAAGAGGCAGCTGCGCCTAGCGCGGGCCCAGGGTCTCTTGGGCGGCGCCTACGACTCGGGGAGAAACCGAAAGTGTCAGCGGGCGGGGCGGGGTACCTGGGACCCTGAATTTCCTTAGGGGCCTCAGGACCGCCCCCTCCCTTTGTTCTCCCATTTTCTGCGGAGATGGCTGTTGGCAGACGGCAGGACAGATGGACCTGAGATCAGACTGACGACCTGACCTCGAGGAAGGTCTCCCTGACCCTTCTATGGTCCGGCTCACCTGAAGCCCCCAGAATAAGCCGGGGGGCCATGCACTCCAGGGCTCACAGGCGCTGGTGGAGGCGGGCCCGGAACCTAACCCCACCCCCAGGTCGCCTAAGCCCTGCCCCTGGCCCGGGCGGGGCGTCTGCGCAGAAAACAGACGCTTTTCCTCCCCCGGGGCCGCGGACCTTGGACCTTGGGCGCCTTGTTCGCCGCGGTCCCGCCCCTTCCGCTCCGACTGCAGAGGCGTGGAGACCTGAGCTGTCGGAGGGACTGCGGCCCAATCCCCACGCCGCGACCCTAACCTTCCCGGCGGGCGGCAGTGCTGCCTCCCCACCGCGTGGCTGCTCCGGACCCCGCTATCCTCCTCCCAAGGGCGGGTCGGGCGTCGCTGACGCAGCGGAGCAGCGTTCACACTCATGGACTTCCAGAGTTGGCTCGGCGTTCTCCTACCACCGGGCGACCTCGCTGTGTTCTCTTCCTGTCGCAGCGTTGACCCACTCTGGCACCTCTCAGTTCAGGCGCACCCATCACACGCGTGACAGGCTACTGTCGAGAGGGATCAATAATGAATATGCGTGAGGTGAGGCTCAGGGAAAAACACTTGAACATCCCCTGCATGGTGGCACACGCTTGTAATCCCAGCCTTCAGGAAGGGAGAGGCAGGAGGTATGAGGCCAGTGAGTTCCAATGAGTTCCAGAACAAGTCAGGTCTACAATAGCAAGACTCGCTAAAGACCCCCTCCCTCAAAAGAAAGCATAGCATCTAGGTAGGTGTCGATCACGACCGAAATTGCAGTGCTTTGAAGAGGGAGGCAGGAGGGTCATCATGAGTTCCAGGTCATCTTGGGAGTGAGATGCTATTTAAAAACAAACAACAAACAAAACCAAAAACAGCCCACCACTTCTGCCTGGATCTTGTTATCAATTATATTTTAATGTCTGAGACGAGGTGCCGGTACAGGAACTCTGAGGATTCTAGCTTTTGTCGTACAGGCAAAACTGAACTACTGTATTAGAACTCATGAGGCTGCAGGTAGGCAAAGGCAAGGAGGAGGGAGGTTCTTGCAGAAATCTGAGTATAATGTGATGGATTGGACCAGAAACTAGGGCAGTAGCGCCGGTGGTAAGTGCATTTGAGGAAACATGACTTCATCATGGCTCAGAGATAGGATGTAAGAAAAAGAGAATTGGAAGGTGAGTCACGGTTGGCTTGGGAGACCCCGCTGCACAGCACAGATACCCCTCTTGCTCTCGTCAGTCATTTCCTGCCTGCCCATCTAATCCCTGCTTTCATGGGTGTTCTTCTCCCTGTTGGCTTGTTACTTCTAAGATCCTGTGTCCTTTCCTTTGGTGACTTCTTACTAACGCTGAAAACACAGCCTTAACAGTCCCCAAAGTCTAGACAAGCCCACTTCAGTAGAAGACTGAGCACACTGGCCTGGATGGTCTTAATAACCAGGGCCGTGTTTCCATTGCGGAAGTCTGCATTGTTTTCCATTTCTTATTATCTTATGTATATATGTGTTTTGCCTGCGTGTGTGTCTCTACACAAGGTGCACGCAGTACCAGTGAAGGTCAGATTAGAAGGTGTTGGATCCCCTGAAACTGGATTTAGGGTTGTAAACTACCATGTATGTGCTGGGAATCAAACCCAGGTCCTCTGGAATAGCAGCCAGTGTTCTTAACCACTGGGCCATCTCTCGAGACCCTGGAATTAGAAGAGTTTAACTTTGGGGGGTGTTAGGAAAATGTGATCCCCAGCTCACCCGCTTTAGCTTACAACTGCACATGCAGAACACGTTGCTCATTTTTTATTCTTTCCTTTTTCTTTTACTTGAGACAGGGTCTCATTATGTTGCTCTGGCTATCCTGGAATTCTCTATGTAGACTAGGTTAGTCTCCAGTTCACAGAGATATGTCTGTCCTTGCCTCCCAAGTGCTGGGATTGAAGGCATTCACCATTATGCCTAGCTATGTAGTTCATTCCACTAACAACAGGCCTGACTTCGGCCTGGCATAATGGTATATACCTTTAATCCCAGCACTCGGGAGGCAGAGACAAGGTCAGCCTAGTCTACATAGTTCTACACGGCCAGGCTACACAGTGAGAGCCTGGCTTTAAAGAAAAAACAAACAAACAAACAAATCTGCTCAGGAACTGTCTCTATTCTTATTATTGATATCATCTTTACAGTACCCTCCTGTGTGCATGTGTGTGTGTGTTGCTAGGAAGCCCGTCCATGCTAGTCAAGTGGGTCTTCTCAGCTATGTCCCAGCCTTGGGCTTCTATTTTGTTTTCCTGTCTGGGTTTATCATATTGACCTACATGGTTCAAGGCACACTCTACCCAGTCCGGCTTTAGTAAGAGAAAGTCCATACTGTGAACCACTTGGAAACCTTGTTGTGGTTGTAAGCCTGGTGAACCAAACCATCAAGTTCCCCACTGTTGGCTTGTGCTCCCTTCAGGTTATGTAGTCCAGTCCTGTCGTGGGAAACTAACACATATGGGAAATGCTGTGGGCCCCAAAAGAAGCTTCAGCCCTGGGACCCCTCTCTTGATCCCTCCCGTACATTCGATATGTGTGCCCTGGATGCCTATGGCCTTCTGTGGCAGCTCCTGGCATCCTCTCACACTAAGGCATATTTTCTCTTGATGTGATCCTAAAAGTTTTGGCAAGCCAGGCCTGTAATCCTAGCACTTGGGAGATGGAGGCAGGAGGATCAAGAGTTCAAGGTCATCCATGGATACACAGAAATTCTGAGACCAGCATGGGCTACGTGAGCCCACCTCAAGCAAACAACTGTGATTTCAGTGAGAATGGCCCCCATAGGCTCATATAGTTGAACACTAAGTCCCCAACTGGGAGAACTGTTCACGAAGTGTGGCCTCACTGGAGGTGGCATTTCACTGGAGGCAGGCTCCACCTTAAATGCCCACACCATTCCCAGTTAGCCATCCACCTGGTGCTTGTGGATCAGCTACTGCCCCAGTGCCATGCCTGCCTGCCTGCCTGCCCTGTCAGGCTGGTCATGGACTCACCCTCTGAAACTATAAGCCCCAAACAAACTCTTCTATAAATTGCCTTGGTTATGGTGTCTAATCACAGCAATAGAAAAGTAACAAAGACACAAGCCACACAAAAGCTGTTAGCACAGGAATCTGCAGCTCAGAGCTGGTGGGATGGCTCAGCCAGTAGAAGCGCTTGCTCTGCAAGACTGAGTGAGGGCTTGGGTTTATTCCCAGAGCCCATGCCTGAAGGAGAGAACCCCTGAGGTTTGTCCTTTGATATCCACACTACACACACACGTATAATAGTAACAAATTTAAAAAAATAAAAGGAACCTGCATCTTAGCAGGGATGAGAGTAGGAAGTAAAAATCCTAGTCTTAAAAGTATGCCAATATAGCTGGGGCGGTGGTGGCACATGCCTTTAATCCCACCAGAGGCAGGTGAATTCTTGCTGAGTTTGAGGCCAGCCTGGTCTACAGAGTGAGTTCCAGCACACCAGAGATAGAGATAGATAGATAGATAAATAGATAGATAGATAGATAGATAGATGATATAGATAGAAAGATAGATAGACCCAGTCTTAATGCCTCCCCCCTCCAAAAAAAATCAAGAGTTCAAAGTCACCCTTTTCTATATAGGGTCTTTGAATCTAGTCTGGAATACAGGAGACTCTATCTCAAGAAGATAAAATTATGCACACAAATAAGAGCCTAAAAAGGATGACTTAAAACTTAGTAACTTAACTACTGTACTGCACATAAGAGTTAGGCAACTTAACCCCTATCTATAAGGCCTGCACCCACCATCTGGGGTCTCTTAGCTCATGGATGCCACGCTGGTTTTGTCCTTACTCCTATTCATCTGACTTTTATCTTGAGGACTTGGGGCTGCTTCTTTCAGCCTGTCTTGTTAGCCATTCCTTTTGCCTGAATACACGTCTCCCTTTCGGCCATGGTCAAAGCAAGACACCCAGTATGCAGATACTGCGGCTACCACCGACCTGGACCTGGACCACCCTGTGTTTTTGTTTGGAGTCTTGTTACATAGCCTGCGCTGGCCTTTGTGATCCTTCAGCGTCTTGTTTTCCAAGTACTGCATGTACTACCACACCTGGCTTTGTTTTTTAAAGCACAGTTTATATAATATATTGAAGGTGCACAATATATTTGTTTTCTGAAGGTTTTTGGACACTGTCTAAACGATAGACATTTATGTGATCTTGTTCAGTTCTTGTCTTTTTGGTCCTTCTTCACTAGGACCTCCTTGCTGGATGGGGTCTTCCCATCGGAGTGAGAACATGCTCCACGGCCTGGCCCAGCTGCCCCACTGTTCTTTCCCTTTAAGTGCATAGCAACCAACGTATCTGTGCGTTTACTTGTTTCCAACCCAGTTCCTACTGCTAGTTAAGAAGCTACTACATAGCAACCAACGTATCTGTGTGTTTGTTTCCAACCCAGTTTCTACTGCTAGTTAAGGAGCTACATCAGGAAAGGACAGCATCCATCTTGCCCAGGCCGGCCCTCTTTGGTGTCTGCCACTCCATCAACACTGGCTCACTAAATGCTGTCCCCTAAACAGCTTCCATTTCTCTCCATTCTATGAGGGTTAGTCAGATCTGCTTTGCAACCGTGTGTCTCTTTTCCTGCCTCAGTTCAAAACTCAGCCACAGAGAAGACCCACGATACCGCCACACCCTTCCCCTTCTACCCCAGTCTCCTTATACTGAATCACACTAGGACTTAGGGTCCATCTCAAGCACTGTGAGTCATTTTCTGATGCCCAGTACATAACACTCTGCTCTGCGCTGACGTTTATAAAAGTTTACAACTAATCACATGGCTCTTCTGTCTTGGCTGGCTCTCACGTCTACAGTGTGTGGGTATGTAACACATTTCTTTCTCCAGGTGGACACTGTTGAAAAGAGCAACCCTGGAAAGACATGGCTAAAGCCACCCTTCTCAACTAACCAGATTCTAATGAAGCTGGGTGTACACACCAGTAATCTCAACTAGCAGGAGGCTACGGCAGGAGGCAGTTGGGCATATAACTCAACGGTAAAGAAATTGTCTAACATTTCCAAGGCTTTGGAGTCAATCCCCAGCACTGGGGGAAAACTTTCAATGAACTACATGAATGGACTTACTAAAATCTACAATTCCCGTGTGCTTCTTAGGTAGGAAGCTGCATTATTTCAAGCATTCTATATGAGTTTTGCCCACCATTAATTACCGCACCTTGTAAAGCACAGTATTCCAGAGACAAGGCTTATTAGTAAGTCTGAGAAATGCAAGGAATTCAAAGGTTGACTCTCTACCCTTCCTTGCTCAGGTTAGATGAATGAAGATGCCAAAGTTCTTTATTTCTTTATTGCCATTTTCTTTTAATTTCTTTTCTGCTTTACCCCCCCCGCCGCCGCCCTCAGTTACACAGAAAGTCCAGGACAGGACAACTAAACAGGAGACCTCAAAAAGCCAAGGCAAGCCAGCCCAAGATCAGCAGGCTCCCTCCAACAGGACCCACAGTCTGGATGCTAGTGTCTCCACTCAGAGCCTGGTAGTAAAAGCTGGTACAGAATAAAGTAGTTCCAGAAGCTAGCAGTAATCCTGCCTGAAAGAAATGGAAAACAGAATACAGTGTTTTAAGAACAAAGCCGTATGAGAGAATGAATGGGGTTTGGTCAGAATTAGGCAAAGGGCTGATTACCCAGAGGGGTTTTCTGCAATAGGGCACCCCTAACAGGGCCAGGCTGTGCAAAAAGTGGTGTTTGTTGGCCTTGTCAAAGAGCTGCAAGGAAAAAAAAAGAAAAAAGAAAAGAGAGAGATTTTTTTTTCTCTAAGCATACAGAAGCCCAGGAACCTGAGTGCCACACAGGACCAAAGTCCACTCTCAGCACTTCAAGTCCCAGTTTACTGCTCCCACAGATCCCCAAGCCAAAGGCTTGCAGCCCCTCCCATTCATCTCCTCACCCTCTACTTTCAACATCCCTACCCTCCCCCAAGTTTAAGGACACCCAGATATTGCGCCTGTAGTCCGGGATCCCTAGTGCTGTTACTTCACCTCCTTCCCGTAGGCATCCGGAAATTGGGCGCCTGTGGAGAGAAGCAAATGTTATCAGATGGGTATTAGTCTCGACCGTCCCAATCCCCGGGGAACCCACGCAGACACTGGCGAAAAAGGGCATTCCCGAAAGCTTCCGATTGGTGGTAACAGGTGTCGAGTAGTACTGAGAAGCTTTTAGACCCACTGAAAAACTGGACTCCAAGGGTCTACTCCATAAGAGACAGAGCGCTTCCTATAGGTTCCTTCCCGCACCAGACCCCAACGATCGCCCCCAGCCCAGTTGCATCCCACGTCCCCTGACCGTGTGCTCCGTAGGTGGCCAAACCCAAGGCCCCAGCTCCGGACAAGGCACCTAGGCGGCGGAAAGCAACCCCTACCACGGCCATAGCTGTGGGTGGTCACGCGCGGAACCAACACCGCCCTGGCCGCACAAGAAGTCAGCCAATCCAGATTGCCCATGCAAATAAGGTCCAAAGGTGCCCAATCAGGGCTGTGTTCATTTAGTGCCCCTGTTCCTTCTATATACGCCTTTGTAAAACTTGTGCTGAGTGGAGAAGACGTCTGGCGGGCGGAGAAACTAGAACCAATTAGGAGCGGAGGAGCGGAGCAGTGGGAGGCGAGGTTGTGGGCGGGACTAAGGGATTTGCGTCACGGATTGGCCCACTTTCCAAGTTGATCGCTCCTTCGACACCCCAACCCCACACCTCCAGCTAATTTGCAAAGATATCGGTCCCCACACAAAGTTCCGCCCCTTTTCCCTCAGGCTCCTCCCGTTCAGCTTCAAAACAGACCCACTCCTCAAAAGGGGCGGCTCCACGGATTTCTAAGCCCCACCTAATGCCATTAAACACCTCCCACTACACGGATGGCCCCTCCTCCTTGCCTGGAGGCCCCGCCTTCTTGTGTGATGCCCTTCCCTCTATTTTTCAGATTTTCTCCCCCCTTGCTAGACCCGGAAAGCCCCGAGGGTGGGAGATCCGGGGAGACTGTCTTCACCCTGCCCCAGCCCGCTACGTCCATCCGTCCGTCTGTCCACTCCCACCC
>LOJH01016643.1:0-22711 GCA_001685095.1 Ellobius talpinus
AGGGTGTGGTCTAATAAAGGCCATTCCTCCTAGAGAACGAAGTGTATCAAGTGCTGTGAACAGTGGTTCCCCACAGCCCCTATATTTAGTCACTCAGAAACTCTACAAAAGAGTCCTGGGGCTTCATGCAGATTCCACACAGAGCAGACCAAACAAGGATTGCTTGGTTTAAGGGGATTAGAGAGTGCAGCTCCACTGCAGGCCATGGACACAAAAGCAACGGCAGCCATAGGCAGCCAGAACATACCCAAAATAAATGCCACCATGCGGCAGGTTCTCACTGCTGCTGGGGAGCCTCAGGGAGGCTGGCCGGTGTCCATCCCCCCCCACCTTAACAGGACAGCTTCCCGGGTGCACATTAACTGGGAAGCCGGCTTCCTTAAGGCCAAGGTCAGGGAGAGGAGTTCCTGAAAACCCTTGCTTAGGGTTTGAAAGAGGCTCTGATACGGAGGTTACTCATGGGCGCATGTGAAAGACTACACACGGTTTCAAATAATAGATTCTGGGTTATTGCTTCTTAACCACAGTTTTTTCTTTTTAAAGCAAGAAAGTAAATCAATGATAAACATTTTCAAGACCAGCTGCCATTGCTCTCCCTATTTATCCTTTTTTGTTATTTGTGTGATCACACATGGCTTTTCTGCTGTAGGAATTATGGAAGGCTCCCTTGAGTAAGCTGGATGTATGGACTACAGTGGGATATTAGTTGTAAAAGGATGAGTTTAGAAGCTACGACTAAAAAGGCAAACTCAGACTGTAAAACAAAACAAACAAAAACCATCAGAGGGGAGGCAGCTGTGAGTCAGGCTTCCAGGCTCGGCCAACAGGACCCTGGTCAAGTCAAGGCTGCCTTTCCCATTGCTTCTCGGGCATCAGGAGATATGGGGGCACGCTGCGCAGGTCTGAGATACCACAGCAGTGTGTGTGTGTGTCTGTGTCTGTGTGTGTTGGGGTGGGGTGGTGGTGAAGAGGCAGGATGAGGACAGGGCAGCACACCTCAGGAAACCTCAAAGTGACAATTCTATCTGAAGAACCCTCTGCTGGATTTCCTTTCTCCATCTCTAAGGAAAGGCACCAATTTGAATACCTGATATGAATCCAAGAGCCATTTTCACTATACTACGTCACTCAATAGGAAGGAAGAGTCCCAAGTCTGAATCTAAGGCTTATTATCATGTTCAACAGTAACTATGGCCATACCATGTAAAATTCGGTTATCTCTTACATTTCTAATCAAACATTACTGCCCTTCTTACTATGTCCAAATATTTGACAAGAGCAACAAAAGGGAAAGTTTATCCTGGCTCACACCATAAGGGGATACAGTCCATCACAGCACACAGCGGCTGCCACACTGTGAGGGGATACAGTCCATCACAGCACACAGCGGCTGTCACAGTCAAGAGGCAGAGAAACGAGCACTTGTGCTGTAGCTTCCTCTACTTTTCCTGAAGTCTGGGACACCAGGCTATAAGGTGGTGTCCTATAGACCACCTCCATTCAGGGTTGATCCACCCTCCTTGGTAAAAACTCTCTGGAGACACCCTGACAGCAGTACACAGAGCTGTACCTTCCAGGTGATTCTAAACAAGCTGACCATGTAGAGCGAGAGCACACTAAATCTGATTTTAAAAACAGACAAACCACAGCCTTTCCTTAGGACTTAGGCTTTCTACTATAGGAGTTTTTATTTTCTCATTTTATTTTACTTTATTTTATGAGAGCCTTTAAAAGGTCATCTTAAAAATACTACAGAAATGCTAGTCCCTTAGGAGGCAGAAGAACCGGCAGGAAGAAGGAAACATATTGCACAAGGAAGACCACAACAGGTGACCAAAAGTACATGTGAATGCATGGACGTGCCGTGTGAGTGCATGGACGTGCCATGTGAGTGCATGGACGTGCCGTGTGAGTGCATGGACGTGCCGTGTGAGTGCATGGACATATCATGTGAGTACATGGACATGCCGTGTGAGACTTCTCAGTTTGGTCTATGTGTACACTGCCACGATGCAGCTAACACAGGAATATGGAAGATGACTAGCTAAGAAAGCATACTGACCCAGAGACTCTCTTCTGCAGTAACCATGCCCATTAAATGTGTACCATGCGGCTGGAGGGCCACCAAAGTGCATAAGCCAGGCACCAAAGCTGAGTTACTCAACCGCAAGACTGAACATAGCTCCTAAAGAGCACAGTTCTCATCTGCGTCAACTGTGACTGGTGCCCAGCCGGGGAGGNGGTGGGGGGGTGGGGGGGTGTGAGGCTGACAGACAGTTAACCTGCACTGGCAGTAATGGACACCAACTGCACAAATGGCAGGGAGCCCCTCTTATCACAGAGACAGAGACCACTAATATTTATGCAGGGCCCTTTAAACACCAGGCAGTGTTGTAAGGACAGGGGGCAGTGCCAACGCTCACAGTACTATGAACGGGGCAGCACTAGCGCCATTAACACAGGGGACACTGGGTACAGAGCAGTTAAGGAACATGCCCAAGTGTAGGCAAGGAGGAAAAGGCTAAGGCCTGCTGGTGAGCATGTCCTCATCCTTGAGGGCTTGCACCTGGATGTGTGCCATGCCCTTCAGTACTTCTATGTATGCTGAGTGGATGAAGGTGCAGTGTGGTCCCAGAGCTCCCCCGAGGACATAAGCATCCTATCCTGTGAAAGACTTTGGAGCTCAATGCCCCAATTCTATTATGTGTGGAAAATCAAGCCCAACCCCAGGAAAAGACAACACTCTGAGCAGGCTGGGTTGTCATGTGCCATCTCTCAGCAGGGCTGAGTGCAGGCCACTATGCAGGCCCATGCCGAGGAATATAGTCCTTCCTGAGCAAGTAGACACAGCTCCTCTTGTACGGTTGTCAGGGAAACCCATTTTAAACTCCAGCGGCTTCAGTTACTTTTCAGAATACCTTGATAATAACTACAGGAGAAAACAAGTTCCTGGAGTGTAGGGTTACTTGACAGAACAGCCAAGGGTTCAGCTTCATTAAGAGAACTGCTACCACATGCTTTGTAAAATATGTGCATCCATAAAAACAGATACAGAGGATTCACGATCCTGCTGTAGGCTCAAGTTCATGCAAAGAACCCATTTCGGCTGAATCATGCACCCATTGTAAAGAATGCACACTGAGGGTCTCGGGACAGTCTACGAGCTGGCCTGGCTGGCTTCCTCCAGACATCTCGTTCTACTTTGGCCATTTCACTTGATTCCCACATTTCTCCCTCCCTGTGCGATGACACAGATTTTGTTTAAATGATAGGAATCACAGACTAACGTGGTAAGAGTGAGGAGAGGTGCTCCAAGAAGCTCTCTTAGGGCCCTCAAAACCCCCAGCTCCATAGTCAGCCCTGCGGTAAAAGAATAAGAGCTACAAGAAAACAGATGATTAGATCCACGTTCCATTTCTGGCTTGGCTGCTTCATCCAGCTTCATCTCCTCAGTGTCGGGGGCTGGGTCAGCACCCCCCCCACCTCAGGAGATGACTGCCACTTCATCTGACTTCATCTCCTCAGTGTCGGGGGCTGGGTCAGCACTCCCTCCCTACCTCAGGAGATGACTGCCACTTCATCTGACTTCATCTCCTCAGTGTCAGAGGCTGGGTCAGCACCCCCTCCCTACCTCAGGAGATGACTGCCACTTCATCCCGCTTCATCTCCTCAGTGTCAGAGGCTGGGTCAGCACCCCCTCCCTACCTCAGGAGATGTGCCCAGGGCAGTGAGGTAAGATCCTGGAAAGTATCTGGTTGGTTTTGGAACCCAAATTACATTTTAATAAGATCATTTTATCAGCCTAAGTACCATGAATATCAGCAAGAATTGGTGTTAAACTCACATCTGGAACAAAAAAAATGACATATTTTAGGACTGATGAACAGGAAAGGGGATTTGTGTCCTGACCAGCCTAATGGAGCTGTGCCCTGGAAAGAGGGTGTCTCCAGAGCCCCTCCTCAGCTGACTCTTGCTCTAAACCTCTGGTGCCTTGACTGAGGATTAGTAACAGCTCTGGCAGACAACTTCCCCTCAGAATTCTCCAAGAAGCTAAGCACAAAACATATCCCCACCCCATTTCTGGACTGGAACCAAATTCCGTGACAGCAACTAACTCAAAACAGACATGATAAATTGAGTCAAAAAAGCAGAATATCTTAAGTTATTTCCTTGCCAGAAGTACCGGCCTGCATTATCAGAGGTTGCTGAAATGTACAATAAGTAGGGTGGAGAGAACCTTGGGGTTCATGAAAAGCTGTAGTCTCTGGAGACCAGGAGGTGCTGGAAAAAGCGGAGCTCTACACCTTAGGACTATGCTTTCAAAACGCATTCTTCTGAATCATCCACAGACTCTGAAATCTTGGGCCAGCGAAGCACAAGTAGAATGACTAAAAGGAAGTCTTCCAGAGTAGAGAAAGAACCCACAAGCACAAGCACAGAGGGGTGTCAACATGCTAACGAATGTGTCTGACCTTTGTGGCCAATCTGACCCCCAACACAGGACCAGAAGTGAAGACAACTATTCAGTTCTGACAGCAGAGGTACCCAGGCCATCCCTGTTTATCCTTCACAGCTACTGAGGACCCTGGTGTCACCAAGAGGCACTAAAGGAAAGGGTGAACATTCATAACAGAGCACTCGGAGTGTTACCACTTCAAGACAGAAGAGCTATGGGGTCCAGGACACGTTCTGAGTTGTGCTGACTTCATTCACTTCCCAAACTGGGGAGGGAAAGCCATGCAGAGCAGATCTCCAGGGACTGCTGAGCTCTGGAGCAAACGCTAGTGATGGCTTTAGTGATGACACCACTGGATGAAGATAATGGAAATTGGTTCATCATCCTCAGTGCTAAAATATTTAAAGCGAGTTCTAGTAAATTCCAATGTCCTAGTAGACCTTCAAGGCCACACAAGCAACTACTATAAACCTACACGATGGTAGTAACTACTCATTCTCACATAGCAAGTTACACCAGAATCCTCTTTCCTCTGAGCTCACAAATCCCTATCATGTTATAACAGACATGCCTCCAGAGCCAGGGCTGTGCTAGGGGTGAGGCAATGTGCAAACCTATCACTGAATGAAGAGCCTGTTCTGGGATGGGGAGGGCATTTCTACAGTCATGTTTCCCCATTTACCTGTTAAGTACCCCAAAACGCAATGGATCTTGCTTCCTGGGCCAACCTCCAGAAAAGCCTTTACCAGCCTTCCAGGAGGAAATGCTACATTCATCTCATGGGTAATTTCATTCCACAGATTTATTTCTCATGAACATTAAAGCTGATATCTACAGTAAATCTAGAGTTGATCCACGAAAGTACATCTTGGAAGAATGCGGGGGCAATTCTCCAAGGGCCAGTCAGGTTTCCTGGATGTAAATGGCTATCTGTCATACTTGGCAACTATTTGGTCTGTCTTTTCTTCTAGGTGACATTCCCCTAAAAACTGACAAGCTAACTCCCTCAGTTCTCACAAAAAGCAAAATCCTCAAACCATCGGTATTTTCTAACAAAATGTTTCCAAATGCAAACTATATTTTTCTAACAAAATTTCTAAACCAAGTTCTTCAGCAAATGGCTGACCAAGCCATCCGTCTTATTTCCTGCTGACGCCACAGTGGCTAACTGCCTGCTGATCTGACTAATAAGCCACCCTGAACTCAACGAAAGACACATTGTGTGCTCTAGTCCTGCTAACGCGAGGTACTCTAAGCATTTGCCACTCAGTAGATTCAGAAAGCAGAATGATAAAATGCAATGACACATACTGGAAGGGTTCTGGAAATGGGTCATTCAGCAGAGCAGTATTTTAAATCTAATTCCTTCTGTCCTGGAAACTACAATATGAATCCTCAAATCCAAGGAAGACATACCCAACGTCTGTTTAATGCACTATCCAAAACAGTTACCCGTCATTGGCCTTTTGAAAACAGGGGAGGCGTGGACACAGCTGCCTCTGACTACCAGGGGATTTGGAGAATCCAAGTCTCATGGTCATTACACCATAATGAACCAGACTGTACTGGAGAGTGAGAAACTGAAAACTGACATGGTTGAAAGGAAATGCTTATATATTGTTTTTTTTCTTTCAAGATACATGTTTACTGGCTTTGACATAGGACTTTTTCATCTTCTGTCTACCACACAAACCAAGGCCTCCCAAGTTGTACTGACTGTCAGTTTGTTCTGCAGGTCTTTGGATTCTACAGGAAGAATTGCTGTGGGAACTCCTTCAGCCATAGTACATGGGTGTGGCCACATGTACTATAAAAACAGATGTGAAAAACATGCCCATGCGCTCACTCTCTTGGCTGCTGCATTTGGTTCCTGTTCCCTACTCGTGCAGAGGACTGTTGATCTGTGAGTCTACCCCTAGATAAAGAATCCTTCATTGTAACCAATTCTGAGCTAGTGTGGGACTACTTTATCGTGTTCATCTATATAGAATCATGTGCTGGTTTGAAAGAAGATGGCCCTAGAAGAGAGAGGCATTATTAGGAGGGGTGGCTTGGTTGGAACAGGCATGGTCTTGGTAGAGGAAGTGTGTCATTGTGGGGGTGAGATTTCAGGTCTCCTATGCTCAAGCTACATGCTCAGTGTGGCACACGCTGCTTCTGCTGCCTACAGATCAAGACGTAGAACTCTCAGCTCTTTCTCCAGCACTGCGTCTGCTGTATGCCACCATGCCACCTGCCATGACAATAATGGACTGAGCCGCTGAAGTGTACGCCTGCCCCCGTGAAATGTCTGTGTGTGTAAGAGCTGCCCCGGCCATGGTGTCGCTTCACAGCAACAGAAACCCCAAGACCAATTCTGAGATGTTTGGGGCCATTTGTAAAGCAGGCTCGCCTGTAGAAACGCCTCAGACAAAAGCCAGATCTGCCCTTTCACGTCAAGTCAGTGGTCATGACCGTCAAAGGTCCAGTCCGGTGTTCTAGAACTTTCTGTGTACCACAAAAGCTAAGAGGAAACCTCAGGGCCCACACAGAGGATAGTAGCGTCCACATCTCAGACAAAATTCTACATTCACATATGGGGTTTGGGCAACATTTTATTTAATTTTAAATAATTTTATTTAATTAAATGATAGGTTTTTTTGGCTTACGAATAAAATGCAAAGGTTTCAATAAGGTAAACCATCTTCAAAGACTCTGACATAAAATCCTGTGACTGACTGCGAGGGGTGGACAGCGAGAGTGGAAAGATTTCTTCTGAGTTTCTAGCATGAGTCTCACTTTAACCTCCAAGTCTCTGCTCTGCCATGGAAGCCTGACCTTGTCTTTAAAACACTAAACCACCAGACCTTGACCAAAAGGGGCAGTGCTGGTGGCAGCTCACCTTATCACTGTCCAGTGTGTTCTGAGATGTCCGGGAGGCGATGGAAATTGTATCAGGTTGACTGCTGCCATCCCCTTGGCTGTCCAGGTCCTCTCCATCCCTAGTGGAACACAGAAACACTCAGCTCCCAACACAGCTGAAAGAAACCCACGATAGACTGCAATCCTTCCTAGGACCAGCTCCTACAGACAATGGCAAACCATTCTGCTTGTTCTGTGTCAGAGTTGTTTATTTTATTCGTGTGTAAGTCCTCTGCCTGCCTGTATGTATGAGCACCATGTGCAGGCCTAGTGCCCACAGAGATCACAAGGCATCAGAGCACCAGGAACTGGAGTTACAGATGATTGTGAGCCACCATGTGACCACCTGGGAAAAGAACCCAGGTCCTCTGCTAGAGTCATAGTCTCATCTTTGCAGCCCCATGCCATCCTATTTTGAGTGCGGCTTTTGGGTTTGGCAAAATGGTAAGTGCCTAACACATCTTCTTATTGAATTCTCAACAAAGTGAACACCCTAACCCAGGTTCATTTCCATTTAAGAAATGTAAAAAAAAAAAGATTATTTTGATACCTTGGGTAGGATGGGGAAAAGAAGAGGGATTTATACATGGCTTTCTGTTTGCTTCCAGCCAGTGGAGTCTTAACAAAGCAGTTTATCTAAACCACAGGTGCTCAAAGTGTTTAAGACAAATGGTGGTGGCCTGTTCCCTGGTTGCCTGTGCAGCTGTCCCTCCCCAGCAGGTGAGCACTCTCAGGAGACTGCCACATACTTACCTCCTTCCCTTCTGCCTTGCCGCTGGCGCGGTTTTGGGAATGTGGATGGGTTCCTTCAGGGCTCCCCTCAGGTGCACAGTCCTCTCCTGGATCACCTCACGGATGTGCTTTATCCAGTCCTGCTTGTTCTCAATACTGGATGCCTGTGCAGGCGGGAGAAGAATCAGGAGGCAGTGCCCTTCCTGCCACCTGTGCCCAGCACATGCAGGTCTCCCTTGCTTCCCAGCTCTCCCAGTTTCCAAAGAACTTCTCACAGAAAAGCAGACACAACTCAGTTTAATTGACAATCAAGCAGATGACTCTAATTTTATATATTTTCATTAAAACAATTTTTCTTTTATAAATGATTACAGATATCTCACTATTCTGGAAATCCATCATTACTCTTCAGTCCCAAGACCTGTTGAGAGGCCCTGGGGGGTTATGAAAACAGATCCACTCCTAATCTCATACCTCAACAAGGCCACTGAAGCATACACTATGTTTTGGTCTGGGTCCAGGAACCTATCAGAAGGGATGTGAATGAGCCCCCTGATCCTGCTGCTTGTCGCTGGACTGCTTGGGTGATTGTGGCTGGCCTCCTGCACTGCCAGCTGAGGCACCCCAGAATACACATCCTACTCACCCCACAGGAACTCCACAGAGGAGCTGTGCGGGGTGTGCTTGCTGGAAATGTACTCAAGGCCACAAGTCACACACGGCCAGTCCCTTAACAATCTACCACAGCCCCGTAACAATCTCAGGAGGATATTCTCTGGAAATGGCATAGACATGTGAGTGCTCAGAGAGCAGCGTCCTATGAATGCATGGAGCAGCCCTCTGTGGGCACTAATAACTCTTTTCTAATTTCTGTCTGAAAAAAATTCCCCTCCTTGAACATAAACAACAGTCATGAGTGGTTGGAGCCCTTGTCAGTGGGGCACAGATGAGGTGAGGAGGGAAGGCAGCTGCATCTCCCACCCACAATCTTGCTTTTGAAAACACAACACATAAGTCTACACTGAGAAGAAACTGAAGCTGACAGTTCCCATTCTATATTAACCATGCTAACTTTCCTTCAGTTACCTACTGTGTTAAAGAAAAACAGTAACGGAAGAACCTTGAAAACACCAGGTCTATGGGAATGTACACGCCTGACAAACGTGTAGACTAAACAAGAAGGACCAGAGAGGAGGAATGTACACGCCTGACAAACGTGTAGACTAAACAAGAAGGACCAGAGAGGAACATTCAGTGTAGTTTGGAGACAACCGAGGACACCTGTAACCATGCTTCAGAAATAAAGAAAACTCCCCTGCAAACTGATCATTACGTCAATGGAGAGCACTCACATTTTACAGAAGTGGTATCACATAAGTGGGACCATTCGGTTAAGATAAGGGGTAACTTATATTATCTTCAGAACAAGCTCAAGCTGTGTAAGGATCTATGGATACCGTTTTCTTTCCTGACTATGAAAATAAAGACAGTCATACATGTGATTACAACACTATCATTTTCACCTTCGTGGCCATCACCATTAGGTACCTTACCGACTTGCATCTACACCCCTGCCAAGCCCCTCACTGCAATTGACACCACTGTCTCCATCTTTATTGTTGCTGGCATCAGCAGCATCTACATCCTTGCTTCACCATCAACACCATCATCTCTACTACCAACAGCATGGTCACCGACATCTACACCCCCACTTCCATCTCCATCCTCACTGCAATTCCACTTCCACCACCTCCAACAAGCCAGAGCCAAAGCACATGTCACTTCCGTTTTGCCCTCCTGGGAAGGCAAAAGGTATTATCCAAACTTCTCTGAAAATCTTTGAAAATTTTAGTCTTGAATATATTTTAACAAGCTTAAACTATAGAACAACTTAGTTATCTAAAATCTATTTGTTGGGGCACTTTATATTTTATGGGGCTTTATATGTTAGTACTAATTAAATAAAAAGAGCCCACCAGGAGGGTCACATAATCACTGGAAACAATCCACTGTGAACATGTGAAAAAAGATCTTAGAAATAGAGTGGCTTCCATGGTGACCAATAGACTCAGCTGAGGAGGAATGATCTGTGGATGAAACTCAGCTTCTAGAAATACCAAATTGAGATTAAAAGACATGCAAGGGATGTAGTAATCTAAGAGCCAGTTATACACCAGTGTCCCACCACATTCTGGCTCCTCAACAGCCTAAAAATTGTGGGCTACATTCCCCAAAGCATCACAAAACTACTTTTATTGTATTTTCCAGTTTAAATTAAAGCTATGTATATGTGTGTGTTTGTGTTTCACCAATCCCATTAGAGTGCAAAAAAGCCAAATAAAATGACATGGAATCTGTACATCTCAACAAGAAAAACAGCACATATCACTACAATAAACGTCCACATAGCAACCCCCAGTCTAAATTCACATACCTTAAGGACAATCTTATTGTCTGATGTTGGTGTCCTCCCCACCCACAGGGCAAATTTGCAAGGGTCTCCTTCAACATGTTCTGTGACACCCAACTCTGAGGTCTGGATAAAAAAGCAGTTAGATAATTAGACAACAGTACAATTTTGGTAGGATCAGAATATAAACAAGAGCAGCCTTGCTTGCTAATGGTCATAATAATCCTTTAGCTCAGCGGTTCTCAACCTGTGGGTTGTGACCCCTCCACTTGGGGCTCGAATGACCCTTTCACAGGGGTCACCTAAGACCATTAGAAAACATATACTTACATTATGATCTATAACAATAGCAAAATTACAGTTATGAAGTAACAATGAAAACCAATTTATGGTTGGGGTCAGCACACCATGAGAACAGCATTAGGGGGGCTGAGAACCACTGCCTTTGTGGGCAGGAGGAAAGCTGCCAGTGGAGCACACTGACCACGTTTGCCTTTGACAGCTTCGAGCACTTCTGGACACTGCCATGGAGCTGAATAAGCAGAACATGCTGAAGAAAAAGCCCAAGCTTCTAAACAAGCATGGGCTTCTCCCAGTTCATAGAGCTCCCCTGATCCACTCTGACCAGCGACACACCTTGACAGAGAGCAAAAAGGGCTAAAATCTTCGGATTTCATCTGCAACGTTAACTTTGAGTATTTCATCATCCACAGTAATACCAAGAGATAAAAGCCCGTCTGGGGACATATGCGGAACACGGCATCCTCCCCCCTGACTGAATCCACCCCCAATCTCTCTCTCCAGCATCAGAAGTGACTCATCGCTCACTCTCCAAAGGCGGCCTCTGCAGGAATCGCAAGCTTTAAAATATAAATGAAGCTGAGATGCATCAGTTTCTAAAACACACAAGCTTGCTTCCAAGGGCAGATTTAAGCCAGCAGTAAAATCACTACCCAGCAAGATTGTCCTTTTTCATTTCCAGCTGGAGTGTGACCTAACTGATGGAAAGCCACAGCGAGACCCAAATGACAATCACGGCCAGGCTACCAGCCAAAGACAGTGGAATGAAACCCATTAGCAGGAAGTTGCAGATTCCAGATTATTAAGAAAACTTCCACACTCAGGAATCTCTGTTCTTCTGGGGCTTTGCCTGATCTACAGATAGCTCCAAAATGGGTAACGTTAAGTCATTACAATGTCAGACGTCTAAAACATTCTAAAGGGACCTGACATGAAGGCAACTTGATGTCACTCTGGTTCCCTTCTAGATGGGAAGCTCCCCTTCATGTCACCATCTCATGCCCTCTGTCCAGCAATTCTGGCTGGCAGCTCTCTGAGCAGTGGCCTTAAGAAAGGTCAAAGTGCAGGGAACCAGAGTTTGTCCTGGCTTGAGACTTCCAGCGGGCAGGCATTCGGCTGTGTACAGTCATGGACTGGCTAGTGTGGAATTGTAATGCAATGGTTCCAGGCAGGCTCCTTTCCCCAGAAAAACACTAACATTGGATAGGAACCAAATATATTATGGGAACACTCCAAAGGTCTCTGATGGGTACAGCTGGGGAATCTTTCAAACATTATTTTTGCTCATATTTTTTTACTCTAATAATGATATTTTGCTGTTATAAAAGTTTCAAATTTATTCATACATTTACTTTTCACAAACTAATTTCTAATAAAAAAGAAATCAAATCTTCATTATTATAAATCGGTAGTGAGTCCACGCAGTCAGGCAGCCTGCATACATTTTGATGTTTATGGCTTAAAAAATAATTTAAATGATATGAGTGCTTGCTTAGGGCACCCAGACAATATGGACTTCATCTACTCCTACAGTGTTTCTTCATCCTGCATTTAGAAGCTATGGGCCTTGGGGACAGAACCCCTAAGTCTACAGAGTACCGGCATGCCCTCTAGTGGATGTAGGTTGCAGAGAACATAACTGAAGAAGATAAAATACTTCACAAATCCAGATTCCCATTTTAGAGTAGTTTGAAAGGCAACTAAAGGCAGCAAATAGGAATTCTCTCTCCCCACAAGAAGGATGCAGCCACATGGCTCGTAGACTTGGGCACTGGATGCCTATACTTACAAACAACTTGCTTTTGTAGAGGTACTTGCTTCTCCCACTGGAGTCTTTCACTTCTTTACTAAACACTAAGGACATCTCGAAAAGGAAGAGATGCCGCTCTCGGCCCTTCCGGATTAAGGTTTTGGGGTCCCACACTTGGAAGGATTCCTGCAGGATGAGTTCTCCCTGAGACTCAATGTTTTCATCAAACCCTATGACACAAAATAAAAGCAAATCAGCTCAAAGGGACTTAGAAGGAAGCGTCAGTCTTCGTTTCCCCACAAATGCCCTCGGCTGGTTTCCAGTCCTGTGTAGTCCATGCTCTTCACAATGGGCCCCCTGACGAAGGACAATTCCTCCTAAAATACACTTTGTGTGTATTTCCCCAAGTTCAAGACATTTCAGGGGATCCTCGCAGCCTTATTCTTTCCTTTCTATTGGCTTAGGTCACCTGAGGTCCGGTCTAACTCCCAGCTCCTAGACCTCACACACAGCTTTGCTGTGACCAGTGACTCCACCCCATTGCCCACATTTCTGTCTGATTCTTTACCTCTTTGGCCTGGATGTCCTCGAGACCCTCTGCTCAGGTCTTAGTCTAGTGGAGACAATGTCACTAAGCCATCTTCTGTGAGTCTGGAATACTCTGCACACGAATCAGCCTGGACCTGGCAACACTGTGGCCAAGTCCAGGACTTAGCAAAGAGGTCCCTGGGGCAGAAGCTGCTCACTACCTCCCTTTCTGTCTCTTCTTTAGAGCAGGCACGCCTGCTAGGGCCACCATAAGCTGATCACTCACCAGTCCCTTCACAGCTAGGAAGAGCTAGGCACCTCAACTCTGAGAAGTGAGAAAATAAATGCATACAGCTGGTTGGGGGTTCCCTACCTACATGTTTCCCTACTTCCTGTGAGGCGGAAAGTTAATGCGGCCCTGCAGTTTTCCAGGTAGTCATATATCTGACAGCAGAGGAAGAAAAATCCATGTTGCCTGATCTCTGAGTTTCTGCTACATACTGGCACTTGTGTTCTAATTAATAAATTTCTTGCTGCTACCAATAAAATAAATTAGCACAAGCATTTGGGACAGGCCCTTTGCAGTGCTAACCTTGAACATGCAGAAGCAACTTTATTAAATAGAAGCATCAGTGCAAAGTGGACTGGCTCTAATATCTGCTGGACACATTTTGCCTCATTTCTGTTCATCATGTCACACAATAAATTCACTTGCTTCACAAGACGTCTGCTTTGTGCAAACATCTAGCAACTGATATGGAAATGGGGAAACAGGACTCTATAACCTTGGGTCTCAATGTCTCCGTTCACTGCTTACACCTCTCTAACAGAGGTGTCAGGAAAGTCAGGTAGCATTAAATAAGAGGCAGGTGACACAAAGTGCTCCTGGCGTGTGGCATGGCATGGCTGTTCTCGAGTAAAGAAAGATGATGATCCCTTTATACAGAGCATCATGGAGATGATGTCACTGCGTTAGGGGCAGGGTGCACCTGTTACCTTCCAGCATGCTCAGGTGCATGGCATCGTTGGCTCGCTTTGGTACACTGAGCATCACCTCGAGGCCATCTTTAATCTCCCCCTTTCCTTCCTCACAGCACGTGAGCAGCTCCTGGGAAAGAGCAACACCATGAAATAGCAAAGGATTGCAAAGATGCTCTGCCAGCAGCAGCTTAGCAGATGGCAGAAATCCATGAAAACAGAGCATTCAAGAAATAAACTAGCCAACTGGGAGTTTTTCTTATTAAAAAGCAAGTTACTCAACAGGCAACTGGGTTTGTTCTACCTGAATGAGGACAGTGGAGGAAGACAGAGCCAATTGCCATTGGTATATGGGTCAACCACGGTATCTCCAAAATGAGAAAATAGAATGTTATCCGTTTGTGAAGAAATAAGCAGCTACCGGGGACAAGTGACAGTCATGGCAGACTCCACCTGCCCTGCTGACCACATAACTGTACAATGACAATATCTAGCTGGACCCTGCATCAGAACAGCAACACACCACAGACTACCCATCCTCAGTGCAGAGTGCTTACGGAGACTCTACAGATGAGCCACACCTCCTGCAGGCATCTATGTGTGCAATTCCACTTCCTGACTGCTTGGAAGATCATCAGTTGCCATGTGGGGAGGACAGCAGGGAAAGCAAGCTTATACCCTGATGGGTGTCACGACTCTCATTGGTCAAAGTGACAGCAATCTTGTATATGCGGTGTACAGGAGGGACACAGCAGTATGGTTAGCAGTAAGCTTGGAGAGTCTAGAGCAGTGGTTCTCGGCTTGTGACTTGAGACCCCTTTGGCAAACCTCTATCTCCAAAAATATTTACATAGAATTCATAACAGTAGCAAAATTACAGTTATGAAGTAGCAACAAAATAATTTTATGGTTGGGGTCATCTCAAGATAAGGAAGTATCTTAAAAGGTCGCAGCATTAGGAAGGCTGGGAACCACTGTACTAGAAAAACTCATCCCTGACAGGTGTCTTCATTTGTGTTCAGATATTTATGCTTTGTGGAGCGGGACAGAAACTGCCTTGAGAGTACAGTACGCTTCAGCTCCTGCCTGTGGAGACAGCCTTCCCACCTGGGAGGTCTGATGTAGTCCTACTACTGGTCCCAAGTGGAACTTTTTGGGAAAATGAGGAAAGATTTAGAAACAGCACAATCTTAGTGGAAACACAGGGTGAGAACAAAGCCTTTGATTCTGAGGGCAATAACAGATAAAGACAAAGCACTTTTATAGAATTAGGATGCAAAGGGGAAATTATCTGGATATAAACAAATTAAATTTTGCCTTCTGGCTGACTTTATGCTCATAGCAGCTACAGATTTCTGTAGGGATGGTCATCAAGTCACTCAGTAAGATTTCAAATACTTAAGTCCACAGGAGAAGGGGTGGGGTATGGCTTGGTTGTAGGGTGTTCAGCTACCACATGTGAGGCCCTGAGCTTAATCCCTGGCACTGTATTGATTGTGTTGGGAGTGGGGTTGAGGGTCAGGGTGTAGGGCAGAGTTTCTCCAATAGAAATGCTCCATAATAATATTACTTGTATAAAAGAATGCAGCAACTTTTTACAGTTTCTAGGATTTTCTTACTGAGAAAACTTGAGGTACCCTTAGCTTCAGTCTGCTTCTGTGGCACCCAGACAGCAGCTGGCATAGCTGGGATTGGTGAAGTCTCCATGCTAAAGTTTCATACATTTCACCAGCAAAGAAAACACAATACCTTTGCCAGCAAAAGTTGCTACATTAAAAGTTATTTACAAGAAAACATGCACTCATGACACAATGTATCTGTGATGTTGTTCACTTTCATACTGTTGAAACTAATCATAATATACACATATTAATATTTTATATATATACACACAATTAAAATGTTGTAAGGGCACGTTTGATAAACTTATTTATAATACAAAGCAGATGCCAGTCTGACAGAAGCCTTTGGGATCTGTATGAGCATGTTCCACAAAACATGTGATAAACGGCTAGCAGGCATGGGGAGCCACATGAGGGCAGGCTACCGTGGATTCAACGAAAAACTGGGCAACAGCCGGGTGTGGACTCAGAGGTGGCAGATACCAGCAATGATTCTGGGCATTTTCCTGACCCTGGGCAGCTAGTCTCCACACCTTCAGATCAGAACTGCTGCAGGCTAAATACCTACAGGATGCAGTGTACAGTGCCTGGCCCACAGCCAGCACTGGAGTCTAAGGATATGGAAGGATGAGAGCTGATGACTTATTTCTCGGTCAAAGGTATTTTATGTTATAGCCAAGTGCCAACCATATCCCTTCATGGCACAACCATGGAATATGATCTTAGTAGCTGCTTCATTTAGAAACTAGATAGGTCAAGAAATGGCAGTGAGGAAAACTACATGTACATATACTACAGACACACGCACAGAGAATAGATGTCAAACAGTGATGTGTAACTTAAGAGATTTTGAAGACTGAAAAGCCTTCATACACACCTTTAAAAGGAGCTGATACTTTGTTATTCGCTGAACAGGTTTAATCAGGTAGGAAGAGATGGAATTGGCTAACCCATGCCGCTGCTGTATCTCCTACATTCAAAGAAAAAGAGAAATGGAAAAGTCTTATCATAGGGTAAAACTATTAACAAATGGCTACACTATCACATCAGTGACAAGTGCTTGATCCAAATCCATGACCAGTGCTTGAGCCTGCTGAAATAATAAGCTCTTCTTTCTTGGAGGGCTGTCAGAACCCCAGCACACACTTCTCCAGGTCACACGGAAGGACGGCAGACCTTGGAGCATAAAGAGGGATGCAGAGTGCCGAGCCACAGTGTGTCTAGTGTGTTCTTTTCTGCTGTGCATCTTGCGATCACCGTGCTTATAAATCTGAGGCTATTGTGTCAGATTCCTCACAGGAAGGCAGGAATGCTGTCTAGCACTTCACAGTGCTCACCAGCTAGCTAGTAAAACACATGATGGGTGTTCTGTAATGCTTGTTCTGGGGAAAAGGATAACTGAAGGGCATAAGACGCCCAAAGAATGGAGGACATTATAACCAAAAACCTCTTTAAAAGTCAAAGTAACCCTACAATGGACACCAAAGACATGTATCAGTCAGGTAGGTATAACTTCCTTTATTCTTGAATGCTTAAACACACAGGGTTTTCAAAAATTATACTGTATTTCTCTATCTGGGGGCCCCTGTGTGGAGCCCAGAGGACAACTCGTGAGGTTGGTTTTCTTCTTCCATCAGGTGGCCATATGGTGAGTACCTTACTTGTGAGCCATCTCGTTAGCCCAACAGGGTTTGTTTTCTTTTAAAGTTATGGCTGCGCATATGCTCTCTCTGCTTAGGCTTTCTAGACTGTAGCTGTATGTGAAATACTACAAAGATCAAAGTATTAGGCTGGGCAAGGCTTCACTATACACTGAGTCCTCCCTGAGCACAACAGCTGTAACAGGGTCATCCCACTACTCCTTGGCCTTGTCACCACGGCTACACAGCTCTCAGTACCTTCTGCCAGTCACAATCTGACTAGTTTTGAAACCCAAAATACATTCAATAATATGGTATCCCTTACCCTTTACAGAAACAATATCTTTGCACCATCTTTGAAAAGCAGAGGACCCCCATGCTAAGCCTACTCAAGCATACAATTGATGGACATCTACTTGACCTGGTAGTCAAATTTCTAGAACTTTCCTGCTAGGTCACTTTTGGAAATGCATGAGATTAGTAAGTTTATATTTATGTATACTTTTGCATATAAAATTAATGACAATAATAAGGGATAGTTACAAGTATGTCTATATTAAAGACCTAAATGTCTTATACGTATATGATTTCTAATATAGTAGATGCAGTCTAAGCAGAAGCACATATAAGAATATCACAAAATAGGGGCTGGTGAGATGGCTCATGGGTAAAGAAAGGTACCTGCTATAGGGCCTGATGACCCAAGTTTCATCTCCAGGAGCCAGCCACACAGTGGAGGGAGAGAGCCAACTCCTGAAAGCTGTCCTCTAAGCTACATGCATATGAGCACACACACACACAGGCACACACAGACACACACTAAATACAATGTAATAAAAACATAAAATACTCCAGTATAAATATGAGAGATGAAAATAAAATATTATACTAGCAGTGTGGTAAAAATTGTATTTCACCCATAATGAATTCAGCTTGGACATTCTCACGGCTTCTTTAGTAATTGGATACTTACATCAAAGTAGGACCCTGCATGTTCTAGTATTAGCTGAGTAGAATCAGGCTTATTTTTGCAGTATGTGACATACATCTGAAACTTGTCTGCCTATAACAAAAAAGAGAGAGAGAGAGAGAGACAGAGACAGAGAAAGAGAAAGAAAACAATAGGAACATTTTACTTAGGTATCTTCTCCCAACCACAAGTCACAATGTAAAAGCCTTTGATGTGGGAAATAAATTCTCTGGACTAAGGAAATGTAAGCTTCCACAGGAGAAACTGTTTTAGAAAAAAAGCCACTGCACTAAGAGGCCTCGCCTGGGTGAGAGCCTTTTCCTTGATCAGACCGGGCCCTCATCCAGGACAAACCCCAGCATCAACTAGAAGCTTGGCTTGCTTGATAGTCTAGTTCAAGCCATCAGTAGGACCAATAAGAACACATCCCAGTGGGACCCGCGGGAGTGTCTCTCTGGGAGGGAAGGTGTACTTTTCCAGGTGCCGAGGAAGCAGAAGATGGAAACTGAGAAGTGCATAGAGGCCTCCCTGCTTCCTCCCACCATGTGAGAGAACGGGTAGTGGGGACTCTTTACCCAGGTGACAAAGCAGTGTCCCACATCCTCTGGCAGCTGCTCGTACTTCTCCAGTTCTTTTAGGAAGATGCTGTAGATGAGAAAAAGATTATTGTTATGAAGGTGCTGAGATCATTTTACTATTAAGATACACCAGAGTTGGAAAACTTCTGTGTCCTCCGCATTTTAAGGTCTAACAAAATTTGTAGCTCCTGATTAGGATAAGTTACTCTAACTTGAAGTGGTCCGTTTGGTGTTCAAAGCCCTCCTAACAGAAACTTCACAGTAGCCGCCTCCTCGCGGAAGATACTAGTGTTGGGCTGGAAGAAATACTACGATCTCACTCACAAGCAGAGCCTAGAAAGATCAAATCCTAGGAATCCAGAGTAAACAGTGGCTACTAGGGGCTGGGAGAGTCAGGAGGGGGCATGGGGAGAGGCTGGTCAATAGACATGCTTTTCCTCCACAGGAGGCACACCACCTGGTCCTCTCTACAGTGATGTGAGCGCAATGGAAAACACCACATTCCATGTTTCAAAGTAGAAGAGGAAATTTAAATATACACAGCTGACTGGCTCTAGCCAAATTTCAACAGAATCATTGAACTCTGCTAAATTCAGCTGTAAATCTTTTCTGGTAATGGAGTATCACCGCAGTCTCTGGCTTTAACAAACCCCTCCCCAGAGTGAAGCTGCTCACTTGTTGTGGAACTCGTAGATTTCCTGCATGTTCCCAAAGATGATGAGTTCTTTGTTGACGATGCCTGGGGGAATCTCCTCCACCCCGCTGGTCATTTCCCACAGGTAGGTCTGTCCAAGAAGGAAGCAAAGGAATTAAAAAAAATCAACTCAAACTTTCAAGAAGCAGCCACTCTGACAGCCTATAAACAGGGACTGGGAGCTTAGGAGTATATGTAAGAGTGGTCCCTCTGAGCAAACATGAAAAATCTCTTTTTATAGTTGCTGTTAACACTTGGGGAGATTTACTATAGGTTTTTAGCTTATTCCCAGCTTCAAAATTGGAATAAAATCTGTCACAAGGTACAAAAACAAAAACAAAACAACAAAACCATCCAGGGTGTGCCCGAGTACCAGGTGCCATACTGTCAGGCACATTTCTTTGAAGCTGCTATTCTCTACACAGAGAATGTGAGCCAGGCTATCCATGTGATGAGTGAATGAGAGGTTTAGTGCTGTGTCATCTCTGCAGTGAGCCAACATACTCCTGGAACACCACAGAACACGAGGAATACGGACCCTACACTGTCACTATTCCGATGACCAGCAACAAAGAGTAACAAAATAGCAAGCTGAACCTCGGTCTGAATGAACAAGGAGAAGACTTACATCCATGCACTCTCGAAGGTCTCTCACATAAGCCTTTTCAGTCTGAATTAACTCAGCCATTATGAACCTTGAAATGAATAAAAAATTGTTCAGCTTAGTTGAGCTATATACTTATTACTCTTTATTGTCATCTATTTTTATAAAGAATTATTAAATAAAATGGAGAGCTTAGAAGTATTATACCTAAAGTAAAGGCTTGAGGGAGGTAAATCAAGACCAGACAGAACAACAGCCATCTACTAATTCCAAGATATTTGAAAACACTCCACCAGAGAGCCTATGGCGACACCCAGGCTGCTCAGCTCTACTGTGAACTGTGGCTTGGCTTAGCAGTGCCTTCCTTAATCCATACCCTCTGGATTCCAGATACACTGTTCCCTCCCTGTTCCCACAGAATGATAACCAAATCTCTCCTCACACTGCCAAATGTCCCCGGGCAACAAAATTACCAGAGCCGGAACTCAGTGGAGGTAGCGGAGATCTTTAGTTTGTAAGCATAGCTTACAAACTTTTTAAATACCTACATCTGAGTTGTCAGTTTTCTCTACCACTGTTAGCAAGCAATTTGCCAACCTAGGAAAGGAAGGCACAGAGAAAACAGGACAAGGCACTGAGTCATGTGGTAAGTCAGCTCTCAGAGAAGTGGGCTGAAAAAGCCAAGTGAGGTCTCAGACACTTGACTGCCATGCTCGCCCAGCAGCCTGTCTGCAGGCTGGCTGACACTCCCTTCACCGTGGCAGGCAATGCTGCTTACTCTTTCCTGCGGGCAGATTTCCGTTTCTCTTCATTGAGTTCGTGAGCAGCGTCCCGAAGCTTGACCTCTGACCCAGGGATGCTAGCAGGAATGATGTCCAGCTGAAGGCTTTTGCTCTGTGGAACAAAAGACAATGAAGCCAGTTAACGAGAGCAGCTGAGATGGCATGGGACTGAGTTCACGACTTGTCCAAGGGCGTACAAAGCAATTCACCGATTTGTTGGAATCTGAAGAAATCCCCAGGGCTTTCTCCAAAGAGGTCCGGTACTTCTCCATGCGCAGAGAGAAGTCTCTATACCTCTTATCCACCGCAGTCACACATTTTTTAATCTCTGCTGCATGGGCATGCCCCTTTTCACAAAAGCCATCGGCCAGCTGTATCAATAGCTTCACTCTCTCTTTGGTTTGCTGCGAAAACAACGGGAAAGTGCTATGAGGCACATGAACCCAACGCACGGGGGAAGTGGCACCCTGTCTGTCCTGAAACCATCCAGCCTGCCTCCCAGAGGCTGGACTGCCAATCTTCCCTCTGCTCTTCCACAGTGAGTGGCGTTCCTATGAGCTCAAAGTTAGAACTGAGTGTATCTGTCAAGGGTCTCCTCTGGTCAGTAAGAATCTGCAGAATGGTCAGTGAATGAACAAATGAATGAATGAATGAGGAGGTTCATGCAGGAGATTCTTTAGCTTTACTTTGTGCACCAGATGTGTGTTGCATAAGCAGTTCCTTGCTGCATACATGTTTTTCTGTGCATCTACTTCTGACCTCCAGATCTTCAGGGACAACCAGGAACCAAGAACAGCCCACAGGAAAACTCACCAACAGCAAACTCTCTTCTGAGAAGCAGATCCATTTTTATAACAAAGGCTATTTCACTTTATGCACACACAGAAAAGTATAAAGTCAATCAAGACTCCGTACTTTCCTTAGCGTTAGGGCTTACCATACAGCAAAGGTTATGCACACGCAGCATCAACTTCACCCAGCTCTGACTTCTCAGCACCCTTTCACGTCGCCACCCTGATAGCTACTACTGGGTTTTCCTTGAGATCTGACATTTCAAGGAAGCAAATTATTATTTCAAGGAACCTGCTTTTCTCAGTTACACTTTAAAAATAAAACAAGATTTATCTATTTTTCATTTTATATGCAGGGATGTTTTGCCTACATGTACATTTATGCATCACCAGTGTGCTGGGGCATCAGATTCCCTGGAACTTGAGTTTCAGACAGCTATAGGCCATCGTATGGGTGCTGGGAATAGAACCTGGGTCCTAGGGAAGAACAGCCAGTTCTCTTAACCACTGAGCCATCTCTCCAGCCTTGCTCAATTAAAATTTTCCTGGAAAATATTTAGAAAATCAACTGAAAATTGTTGAAAACAAAGTCAGATTTCAACTCCCATCCTAAACTATCTTATTTTGTAAATGTGAAATGGGTAAGCCAGAACTCTCTGGGAAACCTCCCTAGTTGTAAAGACAGCTGTGACTTCACAGCAAGACCTGGGGTTGAGCACCTAGTTCCCATTACCTGACCCAGGTCTTCCTCTTGCTCTGTGTACAGGTGCTTCTGCCAAGAAGACTATACCCTAGATATGCCCAGAGAATATCCTTCACATCCCTTCTCTAAAAAAGACCACCTTGCTAACAGTCCCATGGACCACCTTCCTAACAGTCCCATAGACCACCTTCCTAACAGTCCCGTAGACTACTACTTTGCTAAGTATCCCATGGACCACCTTGCTAACAGTCCTGTGCACAACCTTCCTAAGT
>LOJH01016644.1:249-22711 GCA_001685095.1 Ellobius talpinus
TGTTCTTGAGTGAGATTGGTCTGTAATTCTCTTTCTTAGTAATGTCTTTGTGTGATTTGGGTATAAGGATAATTGTAACCTAATAAAAAGAGTTTTGCAATATTCCTTCTGTTTCTACTGTGTGGAACAATTTGAGGAGTATTGGTATTAATTCTTCTTTGAAAATCTTGTAGAATTCTGTACTGAAACCATCTGGCTCTGTACTTCTTTTGGTTGGGAAACTTTTGATGACATAGCAGTTATAGGTTTATTTAATTTGCTTATCTGGTCTTGATTTAATTTTGGCAAATGACATTTATCCAGAAAATTGTCCATTTCCTATAAGTTTTCCAATTTTGTAGAGTACAGGTTTTAGAAATATGACCTGTTGATTCTTTGGATTTCCTCTGTGCCTGTTGTTGTGTCCCCTTTTGCATTTCTGATTTTGTTAATTTGCATATTCTCTCTCTGCCTTTTGATTAGTTTGGGTAAAGGTTTGTCTATTTTGTCAATTTTCTCTTTGTCTCATTGATTCTTTCTATTGTTTTCTTTTTTTTAATTTTTGTTGATTTTGGTTCTCAATTTGGTTATTTCCTGCCTTTTATTCCTTCTGAGTGAGTTTTTTTCTTTTTGCTCTAGAGTTTTCAGGTATTCTGTTAATTCAATTGTGTGAGATCTTTCCCGCTTCTTTATGTAGGCATTTGGTGCTGTGAACTTTCATATTAACATTGCTTTCATTGTATCCCATATATTTGGGCATGATGTGTGGTTATTTTCCTTGAATTTAGGAAGTCTTTAATTTCTTCCTTCATTTCTTCCTTGACCCATTGATGATTCAGGTGAGCATGGTTTAATTTCCATGTGTTTGTGGGCTTTCTGAAGTTAGTGATGCTGTTGAATTCTAATTTTAAACCATGGTGATCCATTAAGATACATGGTATTATTACAATTTTTTGTATCTGTGGAGGTTTGCTTTGTTACCTAGTATGTCGTCAGTCTTTGAGGTTACATGAGGTACTGAGAAGAAGGCCTATTCTTTTATGTTTGGATAAAATGTTCTATATATGTCTGTCAAGTCCATTTGAGTCATAACATCTGTTAGTTCCTTTGTAAATTTCTTTGTAAATTTTCTGTCTGACAAACCTGTCCATTGATGAGAGTGGGGTGCTGAAGTTTCTCACTATTATTCTTTGGGGTTTAATATGTGATTTAAGCTTTAGTAGTGAAGAAACAGTCTTTTAAGTCAATACTTTAATTGGGTCATTCTTTAGGTAACAGAGAAGGCAAAGGCATTGCGGGTGATAGAAAGCCCATTGCCTGAGTTGTTTTATTTATGGCTCTTAGGTCTGTCAGCCTTTTTCCATTTTCCAAATTTCCTTTTAATAACAAATACAGGAGAATTCCAAGGGCTGGTAGATTCTTCAATATGTCCAGCATTTAGCTGCTTCTGAACCAGCTGTTCTAAAGCCTGTAGCTTCTCTGAAGTCATAGGCCATTGCCACACCCAGACATGTTTGTCATTTAACTATTTGAAGGGTAGAACTGTTGATGCCTCTGAAAGTTTGACAGCCGTTTCTTTCACCCTATTTTTGTTTAGCCTGAATGGTTGGTGACTGTTTTTGATATTGCTTTGTAATATTCTTCCTAGAAACATGAGCTGGTTTATGGTCAGTTTCTGAGCCTGCAGGAATGTTAATCTGGGTATTCCATTGCTGTAACAGATCATGACCCCATAGATTCACTGCTATATTAGCCACATATGATGTCAGCCTTCCTCTCTGTTCTTCTGGCTCTATGCATTTAACCCATCTTGTGCTTTGTTTTTACCTGAGATAAGGTTCCAAACCCTAGGAATTTAAAACTACGTTCTAAAGAGGCCAGTTTGGATGCCAAGATTCTACAGTAATGATAGTCACATTTGCACCTGTATCTAATAATTCCTCAATTATAACGCTATATATTTGTACTCTTAGCTTTGGTCTTTGGTCATTTATAGAAGTGTGCCAAAATATACATTTTCTCTTTCCTGTTGGAATTTTTGATTCATTCTCCAAAGCTTTTCTAGCATCTAGGGCAGTATGTTTTTTTTTTTCAATAGGCACTGCATTTTTTAACTGTTCTTGGGGGGAGTGTCCTCCACAATGACTTGGAATAACTGAACCATGTTCAAAATGCAGACATGTTTTAGGTCCCCCAAGGAGTTTCCCAGTGGTAAAGTGTTGCCTTGTTTGTCTCTTGTTTATCTACATTCATTGGTGCAATGTCAGCCTTTGCCACATCTTTTGCATAATCCAGAAACTTGGGGCTTATTCAGATCATTCCCAGAAGAAATATTATTTCTAGGAATGCCCTGTCTCTAATTTCTTCTCAGATGGACTATTCTACCACAATTAAAACATTTGGTATTTTGATGTCTCTTCAAGCTGTTGAAAATCACCTCTCCTTCCCAGGTTTCATTATTATAGTCAAGAGACTCAACATCGATTGTGTGCAAGATTTATTCATCCATTAGTGCTGATCTGCTCTTTAAAGGCCCATTTATCTTTCTGCATTCTCAATTAGCATTTTCAAAAGCCAGAGATTCTATGAGTACTAATCTAGATTCTGGATCTGTTATCTCCTATAAGTACAACTTTAGTCAGTCTTTGCAAAAAGTCACTGAAGGGTTCTCTTGGGCCTTGTATAACTTTAGTATATGACTTGATTATTTTTTCATGGTTCCTGAATTCTATCCCAAACGTTCAAAGCTGCTGTACAGCATAGGGACAAAAATGTGCTCATCTGATATAGCCTGACTATTTAGCATAATGGCCTTCACCAAGAAGTTGATCTTTGAAAATTTCATAGCCTCTAATTTTGTCTTGATAGTCAAGGGCCTTTGCTTTCTCTCTCCAATAGCTCCTCCATTATAACTGAGGACCATGTTTTAAAACTGCTAAGTATAGTTGAAGCCAGTCACTTTGGGTAATCCTGTCTCTTGAAGACCATGTATTTAGCTACTGCCTCAAATATGCTGAATGAATACCATAAGAAACTATTGCTTCCTTAATATCTCTTAATTCTTTCATATGTAAAGGCTCCCACTTACATTCTGTATATTATTTTGGATATTTAATATTTGTTAGCTTTTCAGAAATAGTGGCAGGATTGCTCGTAGCAGGGGAAGTAATTACAACTTTTGGTAAATCATCTCTGACTCTGAGAGGTACTAGCAATGTTAAGTTCCTCTAATCCCTTTCATCTGTGCCTCAAAGATCTATTTATCAGTTTGACAAGTTCTTCTAAGATCTGAAGTGTATTTGTCACTGTTTTCTGTAGAGTTTGAATTTTCGAACTGTGAATGATTCCAGCAATTTCATTAGATCAATCAGATTCTTATTTTCATCATTTACATAGGATTCTAGGGATTTCATTTTATTGATCAATGATATCTTTTCATACTTAGAGATTATTTGGATGGAATGCAGATTACCTTCCAAAAAGTCATATTCTATTTGCTAATTTATCATAATCCTTTGTCATGGAAAGATTTTTTCTGTTAATTTTTTATTTCCATGTTCCATGGAGTGAATTTTGCTTACCAAATTATGATTATTATTCTCAATGAAATGAATCCTTTCAGCTAATCTCTCATTTACATTCTGTAAATTCTGTACATTTCCATAAGTTTCTTATTCTTGGTTCTGCTATCAAACCATTTTTAAGGATATGATATGAATATGATAGCAACTATGGCTAAGAATGTATACATCCCAGGTAGGTTGTATATCTCTTCTAAAATTCTATCCATAATAGAAACAAAAAGGTTTTTAAGTTCCTGGATGGTGATAATATTGGTTAATGGCATGGGAGTAGTTTGCAAATTGTAAAATAAATAAATAAATAGATGTTTTTGGGTTAAATATAAAAAAATCCATTAATTTACCTCAGATAAAATTTTGGGGAGATTTTCCTAGTGTCCTAGGCTCTTAATTAATCAGTCAGAAGAGATATGGATATGGGGAATATGGGTGACTGGGCTGCCCTGGCAGATTTAAAATGCAATGACAATGTTTGGCTAGCAGGTATCACAGGTGTCCTACCAAAGCAGGTCCTGGGATGCTCCACTCCTGATGTTGGCTGATCTGTGAATCCTTAAGACAAACTTAAACAAACCAAATGGCACAGATTTGGTTTGCAGCCATGGAAGGACATACAGCTGTGTGTAGGTGCTGGTTTCTGTGACCAAGCAGCCCACGACTGTGTGACTGGGCTGTTGGGAGCTCTGAACTGGGAGCTGGTGCAAACACATGCATGCTACCAGGCAAGAGCAACATGGGGGTGGGAGGAAAGGTGTTGGCAGCAGTGACATGAGGAGGGCCACAGGGGCCAGGGTGTCAGAAGTTGGAGTGGGGATTAAGGATGGCATGCTGCTCTGGAAAGTCAGTTGGTCTTAGAATGCAGCTGACTAGCTCAGTTGGGAGAGCATGAGACTCTTAATCTCAGGGTTGTGGGTTTGAGCCCCATGTTGGGCGCCAAATATAAATGAAGTTAAGTGAATCCACAAGACCTGAATAAAAGGGTAACAAAGATTTATTAGGGAGCACTTACAAATAGCAACAAAGTAGAGAGCCACCACGGTCTTCTGTTATGCCCTGGATTCAGTAACCCCATCTCTGACCACCACACAAGAGAGCAAGAGACCTTATAAGAGATCACATTGGTATGCAGAAGTCATGCCCTAAGACTGGTACTCCAAAACTATTGGCATAATGAATTCCCACAACAAGGCCAAGTGTGTCCCTGTGACTAACATATCTAGTCCAACCTCAAGTTTAACTTGGTTATTGAGCTAACGTGTTTAACTCTGAACAACTGTTCTTACCAGGAGATAAAACAAGCTTGTTTTCTGTTGACACACTTCTTCAGTTGCTAAAGTAATACATGATTTTGCTATATCACTTTTGATAAATGGCTTTGTTTTCTTTGACAAAACAAATGAACCACATAGAAATTTAGTTTGACTGTGTTTTTTTTTACATTTATATATTATTTTTTGATGTGACTTTGTAATTTTTGTGACATTCCTTCCCTGGAATGTGAGTTAAAAATATTGTGATATCATTTATCCTGCCACTTATCATCTTCTTTACTACAGTTTTAATGTCATTGCATAATAAATAAAATGATTCATCTTCTAATTTAATAACAAAACAATGTACCTTACAGTGTATCCTAAATATGGAGCATTATAAGTCTACTTTTCTCCTGTTTGCACATTCCAGGTGTACTCTGCAATAATATAAAAATGTGGCATGGCAATTTCTGTGACAGTGGAAACTCTGATGGGTTTTAAATATTGCCTTAGCAGGTGTGCAGAGCAATATGCATGAAGGTGCCACACCATCTCTGTCACAACTGCATGCCTCTGCTGATGTGGTGTAAAAGAAGCTGTCGGTGTAAACAGATGAGCTTGGCTGAACTTGAATGAAAATTTATTTATAGCTCTGAGAGTTGACTTTCATGTCATTTTCATGTTGCATATAGTATACATTTCATGCAATATTTTACTTGAAATTATGTTAACCATTTAGAAATACTAAACTCATTCTTAGCTTGCGGGTCAGACAAAAATGATAACAGGCTGTATTTGAACAGCAGGTTGAGTTGAATTTCAGAGACCTAAAAATTGCAAATGAGTAGGTCTTACCTTGAGACTTGACATATAAAGAAATTGGAAGCATTAAGTTTCTTGTTAAGTCTCTTGTACATAGTTGATTGGTGAGTATCTTTTGAGAAGTAAATAAAAGATGATTTCTGGCACATGATAAACCTGGGACAACCTTATATGAGTGAAATATATGATAGCCTGCTCTCTGCCTTATGTAATATGGGAGCTTAAATACACCACAGCTAAAGGGAATTGTTTTCATTTAGAATAAAGAAAGAAAGAAGTAATTTTTCCTAGTTTATTTTCTATACATATGTACATGTGTACATGTATAGAATGTACTGTGATTACATTCACCTTTGTTCCCAGTCAAAGCTCCCCTCCTCTTCTGACTCCCTGGGATAATTATTTTTCTCCTGAGAAGCATGAAGAATTGTCAATAGTTGCTAATAATTTTGACCAGGTAAATAATTGTAACTTGAGTCATTGTTTTTGATATTTCTGATGTAAAGAAAATATAACAAATAAAATATTCTACTTTTCCTACAGTGTTCGTTACTGTTAGATTCGATGAGAAAATTCATTAAGTTGTTCAGAAAAAAAGAACAACTTAATTTTCACCAAAGAAAGAACTTTAAGCTAAAAAGATCATTTGTAATAAAAATTTTCAGCAATGAGATTCATGTTATAATAATTTAAATGTACACTGTTGAAATATGTCAAGATGATGTGTACTTTCACCTTTCTTATTTATGTTCATGATAGGAGTAATTTTGCGGCCTACTGAATTGAAGGTCTATTTTACACCATCATTTCACATTTACTTAGGTTGAATTCTGAAGGACTCAGTATGCTTTTCTTTTGGTTTTTTTGAGACAGGGTTTCTCTATAGCTTTGGAGCCTGTCTTTGTAATAGCTCTTGTAGACCAGGCTGACCTCGAACTCACAGAGATCTGCCTGCTTCTGTCCTGAGTGCTGGGATTAAAGGCGTGTGCCACCACCACCTGGTGGAACTCAGTATGCCTTAAGGATCACCTTGGGTGTGGAGCTGAGTTTCCTGAATCAGTACTGTAAAATCAACCTGCAGGCATTTTGCTGTAGCAGCTATAACCCATGTTCCCTGGCTTATTAGAATAAGACTGGCAGAGGTGACAGTGGCTCCCTACTCCCTCTGGTAAATTTCTTCATTTGGTGGTGTGGCTGTAGCAGTACAATGACTCAGAGGAAGACCAGATTGTGGAAGGCACTGACTTTACTATTGTGGACAGGTCCTTATTTCCCATGCTGAGCCTTGGTTTCCTTCTCTGAGTTCTCAGATCTACTTCAGAGCTTAGTTATGGGATTTGAATGAGACAGCATGTGTTTATCTCAAAGTGTAGACAATGGTAATGGTGGCTATTATTTACATCAAATGTCATATTTTACTGTAAACTTTTAAATTTTCAAATAACTAAATAACTGTTGTCACTGCATAATACAAGCTCATTTATGTACAGAGCTAACAGTAACTACTTACAAATGTGTATTTTGCTATCCACAGGATAGGCTGTGTCTGATGTGCATGCGTGTGCAACATTTTTTAAAGCTGTTTTTTTTATTGTAGTCTAACTGCTTGAAAAGTAGTAGTGAAAATTTCATTGAAATTTTGGAGAAGAAATTCAAACTGTTATTTCTTCTTTTATTTATTCTTAATTCTTTATTTTCACAAATTCTGAGCACCTGTCCACTGGCAAGCACAGAATTCATGAAGAAACCAGACAGTTTCTGCATCCACTTACTTTTAACTGGGAGAAAATTAGCTAGTGACTGATGCATTAGCGGTAAGCGTGTCATGATACAGGAAAGTAGGCCAGGGGGACGTCTTCTGGCTCTGGGAGACTTGAAGGAATTTCTGAGAATTGCCACCTAAAAGGCAGTGAAGTGAGGGAGGGAGTGTACCAACAAGGAGGGGGGAGCTGGTGAAGCAACTGATGAGGTTCTTTGTCATATTACCATATGCAATACAAACATTATCCTCTGACTCTCTCTGTCCCTCTGTCTCACTGTGTGTGTATGTGTTTCCTCTACTTTAATTTATCCACATAACTACGTGTTAGTATATTCTAAGACACTGCTGTCTCATCACCCCATTTTGAATGAGGAAACTAGACCTTATAAAGGTTAAAGAATTTTCCTAAGATTCTTACTAGCTTGTGAGAAAAACTGATGAGGGTTTCGGATTTATTATTAATACAATTTCTGCGAGGCCAAATTTATGACATTGAAACAGAGCTGCAAATATTTTTTATACAAACATTTATTTACTTATATTTATAAAGCATCTGTAGTGTCAGAGGCCCTCCATGTGCTACTTAATGTGGAAGTCTCAAATGTGAACGATAGAAAGGTTGTGAGGGTATCAGCAAGCTCCGTTTAGGTGACACAAAGCATGAAGGGAAAGATAGCAGGCTAGGTACTTGGAATATGGATCACTTACAAGTCTGTCCCTGTCCTACCAGTTACTCCTACTACAAAGATTTAGGTATTAACTGTTGTACTCAGTGCTGAGACTAAGCACCAAGTGAAGGTTGAAATTTTTCTTGTTTCCATAGGTCTTGTATTAAGGCAAGGAAGACATGTTAAATAAGTAATTAAAGCATTTGTAATGAAAATTAGTTGAAAATCAATCCAGTATTCTTATCAATGACCATGACTCATTAAGGAACTAGAAACTAGTTCTATTCCTTTTTATTAAACTTGGCTCTGCCAGGGTTCTTGATGGTCACCAGGAATAATCTCTATTAATACTGAAGTTTGTACTCTTTGCAATGTGTGGTGATTGAAGAGAGAAGCAACATTCATGGGCGGGAGTCACCTGCTTTGGAGTTTGCCAATTCATAGCATGGGCAGTACTGGCTGAATTTCTCCCATACTTACTGTTTGTGTCATGTATAAACAAGTTAATGGCATCACCCTCAGAATTTTCAACTCTAAGATGGAGAAACAGATATCAACCTCTTAGGATAATAGTGAGATTTTAATGAAATGAGTAGCTATAGTGGAGTACCTGATACATAGTAAATGCTCACTGAGTGGTTATTTTTCAAAGGGCAACACTCCCATGGAAATGATACTTAGTTTCCTAACTGGCATGCAATTTTGACACCATTTTCAGTGATTTTTGTTAGGCAACAAATCTAACCTTCTTGTATTGTATCTCCTATACTTAAAAGAAATCATATTGCTTTCTTTTAGCAAGAAAATATAGACATTACTTACATCCTATGACACAAGCTTGTCATTCCAGCATTAGGAAGCTGCAGCAGAAAGATCTCAGTTTGATAGTATGCATAGTGATCTTGAGATCAGCCAGTGCAACATAACAAGACTTTGTCTCTCAAAAAAGTATTCTTTTTATTTTCAGAGAAAGACACATGTTGTTTTATTCCTTTTCTCAAATTCATTTTTATACTAAAATTGAAAATGCTTCAGTTTGTCAAACTTTTCTAATCCCCTTTATTAAAATGGCATGCTCACTTAGCTTTTAAGGTGATCATAGATATTTCTCTTGAAAACACGAATCATTACTTTATATAGCTTTGAGGAAACGTCTTTTGCTGTTCTTGTGACAGGTTACAGTTGTTAAGTGGATGCATATGCAGATGCTCAAATGTATTTAATTGAATATGTATAAAAGGGCTAAAATAATACTTAGGAAATTCAATCATTTCATTTTCACATGAAAGTAATATTGGGAATACTGGGTGGTTTTTGGGAGACAGGAAAATGGCTTGCGTCCGTCTTTATTGTACTGGGACACAGATGCAATCTAGAAAGCCATCTTCAGAACATCTCAGTAGAACATGCTACTGAATTTTGGGAGGGTAGTGTGATCACCAGTCAGAAGCCCTGGTACTGCACTTCTGATCTAAGAGAGCTGTGGGGATGTCAGTGTTCTCAGCTAGCTCCGTGTGTAAGAAATGTTGGATGTAGTACTTGTTTTTAACCACGGTAAACCAACTTGGGTCTTCTGCACCCTGCGGCCCAGCTTTCAGGTCATTTAATCTCAATAATAACAGGGATTTCTCTTGTAGTACCAAAGTCCCGTGATTGGTGACCAGAGAAAAGTATTTACAGCAGTCCCTGGTCACTAAGTCCAAATTAGTGCTTTCTTTAATGTCTACTATGCTGCTGTTTTGAGTGGGAAATTCTTGTGACAAAAGCAAGAAACTAGACATCAAAATACCAAATACTCCCATTTAAATATGTGGTACAGATTTTAAGCAGAATTCTCAACAGAAGACTCTCAAATGCCAAATGCTAAGAGGGAAATCACCTCTGCAAATATGGATGGAAAGAATTTTGGGCATATGGCATGTTTAGATCTTATTGTACAGAGTTTTCTCCTGCACATCTGTATATACAGTGCTTTCAATTGAAAATAGAACAAAACAGCAAAAATGTAATTGAAAGTGCCACAATCTTAAGACTCAAAAAAAATTGTTTAAGTCTATTGAGTACAAAGCTTTCACGTAGGATATCTTTATCTTTTCCTCCTTTTGTACATTGCTTAAAAATATGCTGTTGTTACAGACATTTGATGAAGCAGGTTTAATGGGCATGGTCTTGATGATGTACATTTTACTTGGCTTAGAATAATGATTGAGATTATAATACAATGAGGGAAATATGGCTCTGGAATTAAAAACCATTTTAATACAAGTCATTTGAAGCAATACAATTCAGAACATTAGTTTTAAATTAGCATACGTTCTTGTGTAACTCCATGTTTTATATTTTCACATCATTAAACTCAGAAGTAAAAACAGGACAAACTATTAACTTAGTTGTAAAGGTTTTTGGTTTTTTTTCCTACAGAAAAGTCATCCACAGTTCATAGTTAAGAACTTTAAAAAGCACATGTCTTAGAACTGAACATAATGGTGCAAACCTTTGTTCCTGGCCCTCAAGAGGTTAAGATAGGAGGACTGAGTTCAAGGAAAGCCTGAGATCCACACTGAGTTTTAAGCTGTCCTGAGCCAAAAGTTAAACTCTGCCTGAAGAACTTTATAGGGCCCTCTAAACACTATCAACAGTAGCTTTTATACCAACTCAGTCAGGCAAATGCCCCAGATCCCTTCCTACCTGTGTCCCAGGTCTAGTTCTAGACTCTCAGTCTAGCACTACCCCAGGCTGGTGAGTTGCCAATACTTCTGCCTTTTGCTTGGTCTCCAGTCTTCCTGGTCTAGCTAGAGTTGTGGAGCTTGAGCATCAATCACCCTATCCTGGCGAGTAACCCAGAATCCCTCCCACCCACACTTCCTGGTGTTAATAGTGTCTCAAAGGTTGTATACCAGCATAGCAGTCGCCCCGAATCCCTGCCTTCCCTCATTTTTGGCATACTCCTAGGTCTGGTTTGGGTCACAAAGCTGGTGAACCAGATGAAGTAGACTCAGGCAGGAGTGACATCTGTACACTTTCTTTGTTCCCACTCTTTGGGAAATACTGCTATCTCTCCAGTCAAAAATTAACAGCATCATATAAAAGTCCTGAAGATATTAGGAACACAAGGGACATACCTAAACATAAGAAAGGCAGTTTACAGTACACTGACAACTAACATCAAATTAAATGGAGAGGAACTAAAAGCAATTCCACTAAAATCAGGAACAAGACAAGGATGAACATTCTTTCCAGATCTATTCAATATATTAATTGAAGTTCTAGCAAGAGAAATAAGACAACTGAAAGAGATCAAGGAGATACAAGTTGGAAAGGAAGAATTCAAAGTTTCTTTATTTATGTATTTATAATACATAAGTGACCCTAAAGATATCACCAAGGAACTTCTGGAGCTGATAAACACTTTCAGTAAAGTAGTTGGAGAGAAGATTAACTCTAAAATCAGTAGCTTTCCTACATAGAAATGACGAATGGACTAAGAAATCAGGGAACAACAGCTTTTTACAATATTTCAAATGATGTAAAGTATCTTGGGATAACTCTATGTAAACAAATAAAAGTGTTGTATGATAAAAAACCAAGTCTTTTAAGAAATAATTTGAAGAAGATATCAAAAGATGGAATCATATCTCATGCTCATGGATTGAACATAATAAAAATGGCCTTCCTACTAAAAGCTATCTACAGATTCAAAATAATCCCTATCAAAATTACACATAAATTTTTTTACAGACCTTGAAAAGACAATTCTCAGCTTCATATGGAAACACAAAACCCAGGATACTTAAAAAAAACCCCGAACAATAAAAAAGCTGCTGGAGGAATCACCATTCCTGATTTCAAGGCATACTACAGAGATATAGAAGTAAAACCTCCATGGTATTGTAAAAAACAGACAGATTGATTAATGGAATTAAATTGAAGAACCAGACATAAATACATACCATATTTTTAAAAAAGAAACCAGAGAAACACACTGGAAAAGACAATATCTTCAACAAATGATGCTGGTAAAACTGGATGTTTGCATGGAGAAGAATGCAAATAGATACATATTTCTCATACTTCACGAAACTCAAGTCCAATTTGAATCAAAGACTTCAGCATAAAGCCAGATATACTCCATCTAATAGAGGAAAAAGTCGGGGAATAGCCTTGAGAACATTGGCACAAGAGAAGACTTTCTGAACAGAATACCAGTAGTGCAATTAATAAATGGACGTCATGAAACCAAAAAGCTTCTATAAGGCAAAGGGCACAGTCATTCTGAAAAGGTGGCAGCCTATAGAATTGGAAAATACTTACCAACTCCACATCAGCTAAAGGACAAATATCCAAAATATATAAATAACTCAATAAACTAGATACCAAAACTCCCCAAATAATCTAATTAAAAATGGGGTACAAGTCTAAACAGAGAATTCTCAATAGAGGAAACACAAATGGCCAAGAAACCTTGAAAGCTCATCAACACCTTTAGCCATCACGGACATGTACATCAAAACTGCTTTGAGATTCCACCTTACACCTGTCAGAATGGCTAAGACCAATAAATAACACAAGTGACAGTTCATGCTGGTGATGATGTGGAATAAGGGGAACACTCATCCACTGCTGGTAGCAGTGCAAGCTTGTACAGCCACTGCGGAAATCAATATGGTGGCTCCTCAGAAGGATGGAAATCATTCTATCTCAAGATGCAGCTATATAACTCTTGTGCATATACAAAGGATGCTCCATCCCACCACAAAGACACTCAACCGTGTTTATTACTATTTTATTCATAATAACTTGAAATGGGAAACAACCCAGATGTCCTTCAACTGTAGAATGGATAAAGAAAATGTGGTAAATTTATACAATGGAGAATTACTTAGTTGTTAAAAAAGTGACATTGCTGGGCGATGGTGGTGCATACCTTTAAGCCCAGCACTCGGGAAGCAGAGACAGGTGGGTCTTGTGAGCTTGAGGCCAGACTGATGTACAAGAGCTAGTTCCAGGACATCTAGGACTGTTACACAGAGAAACCCTACACAGAGAAACCCTGTCTCAAAAAAAAGTGACAACATGAAACTTGCATGGAGATGGATAGAATTAGAAATAAAATCACTTTGATTGAGATAACTCAGACTGAGAAAGATAAATATGGTATGTATTTGCTTATAAGTTGACATTTTCACTTAAGTAAATGAAAACTAAGCTGCAATTCATAGACCCAGAGAGGTTGGTTATAGAGGAAGGGTCTAGGGAGGGCCTAAGGATCCTCCATGGAGGGATAAGTAAATTAATTTTATGGGTGGATTGTGGCAGAGGAGGGGAAATGAGGTTGGGAAAGAGAATGTGGGGGAGAGACAGCTGGACTTGAGGGGCATTTGAGGGATGATATGGAAACCTCATGCAGAGGAAACTCACAGATTTCTAAAATATATGGAAGTGCTCCTGATGAGGTCTCCTAATAATGAAGGATTCAGAGTCTCAACTGACAATTTCTTGTCACCAAATGAGGCTTCCAGTAGTGGGACTGAGTTCCCTTCAGTTGAGTTTTTGGCCTAAACCAGGTTGTTGCTAAGACAATGGTTTCCAGTCCCCAAACTGACAGCGGGGTCTCCTTGTTAAGGACAACACCCACACAGCTCATTGAACCTGGAGTTCAGCTGGTGCATACGAGGAGCCTTCACCCCTGTGTGTTCTAGTGATTTTGGCATGGGAGGGTACTCTGCAGGCTACTAAAAGTGCAATGTAAACACAAACCCAGTCGCAAAATCTTTGGCCTACAATCTGTCTTGCCTTTAAGATATGCTAGAGCAATGATAGACCAGAACTTGTAGAAATAGCCAAGCAACGTCTTATTTGACTTAAGGTCCACTCCATGAATAACAACCTATACCCAACACTGTTTGGGTTACCAAGAACTAGAGACAAGACAGTCCAGAGACCTAGTATAAAACCATACACTACTGGTTTAAAAAAGTATCAATAAGGTGACTCCTAATGATATTCTGTTATACTCATAGATCAGTGCTTAATTCAGTTATCCTCAGAGACATTTCCTCCTGAAGCGGATGGTAACATATGCAGGCTCAAAGCCAGACATTAGGTGGATAGAGAGTCAAAATGGGGTGTTGTCTTAGTTAGGGTTCCTATTTGCAAAGAGACACCATGAGTACATCAACTTTTAAAAAGGAAAAACATTTAATTGTGGTGGCTTATACCTTTAGCGGTTTAGTTCTTTATTATCATTGTGTGGCATGGTGTACAGCAGACGTAGTGCTAGAGAGGAAACTGGAGAGTCCTACATCTTGATCTGCAAGCAAAGGAAGTGGTCTAGGACACCGGCTTTGACTTGAGTATGTAGAAGATTTCAAAACCCACCCCACAATGATACACTTCCTCCAAGGCCATTCCTACTCCAACAAAGCCTCATAGTGCCACTCCCAGTGAGCTTATGGGGGCCAATTACATTCAAACTACCACAGATGTCTACATCAAATCTCTCCCCTCAGAGCTTAGGGAACCCCAGGAAAGAGGAAGTGATCAGAGGGGGTGGGGACTACCAGGAGAACAAGACCCTCTGAATCAATCAAGCAAGGCACATATGAACTCATAGAGACCAAAGCAACAAGCATGGTACCTATAAAGATTGACACCAGGTCCTCTGCATATATATTATAGCTTTCAGTTTAGTATTTTTATGGGACTCCTGAGTGTTAATAATGACTGGGTCTCTGATTCTTGTGCATACTCTTTGGACTATCCTTTTGTTGGGTTGCATTGTCCAAATTTGATATGATGTATTTTGCTTTATCTTAGTAAATTTTATTTTATCATGTTTGGTTATTATCTCTTAAAAGTCTGTTCTTCTCCAATAAGAAATAGAAACGGAGTGGATTCAGTGGGGGGAGGAAGGGACAGGAACTGAAAAAACAGAAAGAAAAGAAAAAGAATCAACACCAAGTGTCTGAAGAACTGACCTACCAGCTCTCCATACCTGCTGTGAAATCAACCAAGCTTGGATGGCAGCACAAACAGAACCAAACTTCCAGTGAACAAGAGGCAGGCTATAATCTCATATCACACAGACATCCATTGAGAAAGTGTTAAAACAGAACTGTGTGAGAAAAACCAGTTCCACAATTTTGAGCCAAATTTGAAGCAAGCTTTAATTAAATAATGGCCAGGACGATGAACTCTTGCCAGGTCCATTCAGGGGTTCCCAGGAAATGGCAATGAGTCACATTTCTCAGAGGCTTAAAAAGGCAAACCATCAGGTCCAATCAAGGCAAGCATATATCTTAACATATTTCCTGCCTGTGTACCTCCTGCTTACATCCAATAAGGAGCAAGTGCACATCCTGATGTATTTCCTGTCTATGCACCTCCTGCCTATGTGTGATCAAACACATCCAGTGCAGTTGGTCAAAACTTTTTAGGGAGGTGAAAACTTGTGCCGTGACCTCCCATAAACAATAGCTGCCAGCCTTTCAGGAAGTATCTGTTCTTGGGCAAGTGGGGCTTACAAGTTACAAGTCCATATGCCTAGATCATATTAGAAAAACACAAACAATATTAAAGGCCAAGACAACAAAAAGTTAATCACACTGGTTCTATTGAAATGTTTACCAATGAGAATTACTTAGATGAATCCTAGGACACAGAATGTAAAAGAACAGTCCTAAAGACAATCAAATCATTCAAGGAGTTTAAAGAGGAGAGGAACAAACTCCTGTGTAAAGTCCAGGAAAATACAGATATATAGTTGATTTAAGTGAAGACCATCCAGAATTTGAAAACTGAACTCAGTAAAGAGATAAAAATGCTGAAGAAAACTCAAGCTGAAATGAAAATGAAATTTAAATCTCAATAACTTAATTACTCAACAGAAAGCCTTACCTGTAGAATGGATTAAGTAGAACAAAGACTTTCAAGACTTTAAGACGAAATAGAGGAATTGGATCACTCAAAGAACATGACATTAAAAAAATCACACTAGAATATGCAGAGACTTTGGGAAGCTATTATAAATTTATGAGTTATAATCCCAAAAGTAGGAGAAGAATATCAAGCCAATGGCAGATCCTCAACTAGATCATAGAAGAAAATGTCTCCAAATTAAACAAAGACACAGCTGTACAAACTCTAGAAGCACACAGCACCAAATATAAGGCTGGAAAAGAAGCTTCTCATGGCACACTAGAATGAAGGTGCTAAATATACAGAACAAAGAGAGGATGTTGAAAGCAGCAAGAGAAGGACCACAGGTCACTTAAAAAGAAAATCCTTTCAGAATAACAGCTGATTTCTCAATGGAATCAATAAAAGCCAGAAGAACATGGAGTAATGGACTCCAAATTATAAAAGGTTGTGGATCCAACTGAGTCTACAGTGTCCAGCAAAACTATATGCCATAGTTGAAGGAAAAGAAAAACTTGCTTTAATATAAAGAGTATAATAGAATTCATGTCCACCAATCCGGTCCTACAGAGAATACTGGAAGCAGTTATGTTAGACTAAAGACAGGAATAAGCATAACCAAAGGATTCTAGAAAGAGAAGCTATAATTACTGAAACTCAAATGTTACTAAAACAATTAGTAAAAGAAGACAGAAATCAACACACTGCCTTCAGTAATAGCTTTAAACATAAATGGCCTCAATTTTCCAAACAGAGGACACAGGTTAGTTGAATGGAGTAAGAAACAAAACCCCACCTTTCTACTGTTCATAAAAACTCTTCTCACATTCAAGGATAGATACAACCTTAGACCGAAAGTATGGAAAAATTTATTTCAAGCAAATGGGACCAGTAAAGTTCCATAAAAAGAGTACTATTGGATTTGACAGATTAATAGCAACCCAGTAGTAATAAGTGCCTCCAACACCCTAGTTTCTCCAACAGGCAGGTCATACAGACAAAAAATAGAGAAAAATCAAAATTGAATGGCTTATCTCAAAATACCAAAGAATATGTATTCTAGTTAGCAGCTTATGGGGTTTTCTCTGAAACAGACACAAAACAAATTTCAACAAAGAAGTATTTTAAAAACTCCATGACAAGGCAATGTCTGATAAGAAAGCAATACAACTTAAAATCAGCAGCAAATGAATCTCTACTAATTATATGAACTCGTGGAGATTGAATAACATATTACTGATTGATGAATGTGTCAGGAGAAATAAAAAAATAAAATAAAAAATCAGAGTTAAACAAAAATGAAACACACACACACAAAACCATTGGGATACATTGGAAAAAAATCTGAAAGAAATTTTTGTCTCTGAACACTTACATTAATATATCAGATAGAGCACAAAATAAATGATTTAATGATGCAATTAAAAATTTGGAAAAAACAAGAGGAAACAAAATACAAATTCAGTAGATGGGAAGAAATAATAAAAGCCAGAGAAAAAATTAATGAAAGAAAAATAACGATAACAACATAAATAACAATGAATCTAAGAGCTTGTTTTTGAAGAGACAAGTTCAACAAACTCTTTCCATGGTTAACCAAAAGAAAAAATGAGGAGGCCTTAATTAATAGAATCAGAGATGAGCATAAAATTGTTACAACAGACATCAAAGAAATTCAGAACATCACAAATGAATAAAATTTAAAAACCCTATACTCCATTATGTTAGAAAATCTTTGAAAATGGGCAACTTCAGGACTGGAGAGGTGACTCTAAGTTTAAGAGCATTGGCTGCTCTTCTAGAGGTCCTAGTTCAATTCCCAGCAACCACACGGAAGCACACAACCATCTGTAATGAGAGCAGATACCCTTTTCTGGCATGCAGGCAAACATTCAGACAGAACACTTTATACATAATATGTAAGTAAGTAGACCTTTTAGAAAGGGCAAATTCCTAGATTTATCTTAATCACTTAAGTTAAAATCGAGAACAGATCAAGAACTTCAACCAACCAGGAATACGTTAAGGGGATTGAAACATTAATAAACAGCCTTCCAAGGAGAAAATCCCAGCTCTAAATGGAATCTGAACAAAATTCTAACTGCAACCAATACTTCTTAAATTATTTTAAATAATAGAAGCAGAAAGACCGCTCCTGAACTGGATACTTCTTATGGAGGCATTATTACTTTACTATTCAACTAGGTAAAGATATAACAACAGAAAATAAAATTGCAGAATAAAATCCCTAAAGAATATAGATGCATAAATTCTCAGTAAAATAATTGCAAACCAAATAATGAAATGTAACAAAAAGAATATCCACCACACTCAACTGGCTTTGCTCCACATATGCAGGGATGGTATATATATATATATGTATATATACACACACACAAATATAGTCAATAAATGTAATATATATATATATAAATCAAATTCACATGATCAGCTCAGTATATGCAAAAATGCTTTTGACGTTTCCAACATATGATCATGATAAAAGTCTTAAGAAAGAACACAGCTCAACAAGTAAAAGCTATATATGGCAAACCCACAGCCAACATTATCCTAGATGGAGAAATATTGGAAGCAATCACATTAAAATATGGAATAATAAAGGGATGTCTACTCTCTTCCCCCTTTCAACATAGGGTTCATAGCCCTTACTAGAGCAATAAGAGGGGAATATTAAAGAGAAGCAGATAGCAAAAGATTCCAAATTACTCTCACTTGAGGAGTGATTATTATGCATAAGATAGCTGAAAATCCCACCATAAAACTTCCTGAAACGAAGAGGAGGGGATTGGGAGGTTGGATTGGGGGGGATGGGAGAGAGGGACTGGGTGGGGAGGGTGAGGGGGCTGTGGCTGGGACGTAAAATAAATAGGTGAATAAAAATATTTTAAAAAAGAACACATTCAACAGAGGAGCAGGAAACAAAATCCACTGAAAAATATTGTTACATTTTCCCCATAGTAACAATTATGCTGGGAATGAGATCACAGATATACCCTGATTCACAATAGCTTCAAAAATAATAAAATATCTAGCAATAAACCCACCTAAGGAGTTAAAACACATGTATGATGAAAACTTCAAATCTTTGAAAAGATGATTGAGGAAGACATTAGAAGATGTAAAGACCTCTTATGCTCATGCATTGTTAGAATCAATGTTATAAAAATGAACATCTTACTAAGAGCAATTTCCATATTCACTTCAATCCCAGAAAAATCCTTGTGACCTTCATTCTTTTCACAAAAAAAGCATTTAAAATTTATATGGGAACACAGATCTCAGGTAGTATATTCTACACACACACACACACACACACACACACACACACTGAGAGAGAGAGAGAGCATATTGCTTTTTATTATGTTGAGCTATGTTCTCTCTGTGTCTAGATTATTCAAAACTTTTATTATGAACACACATGTCAAAGGCACTTTTTCAGTATAATCAGATGACCATGCCTTGTTTTCTGCCCTTGATTATTTTTATGTAGTGTATTATACTTATTGATTTATGTAGGTTGAAGCATTTCTGCACCTCCAGGATAAAACTGACTTGATTATGGTTTATGATTTTTTTGTATTCTTGAATTTGGTTTGCAACCATTTCGCTGGGAAGTTTTTTCATCTATGCTCCTCAGAGAGATTGGCCTATGATTTTTTTTTGTTGTTGTTGAGTTTTTTTTGGGGGGGTGTCTGGTTTGAGTATCAGAGTAACACTGGTTTCATGGAAAAATTTGAGGAGTATTGGTATTAGTTCTTCTTTGAAGAGCTGGTAGAATTATGCACTGTTTCCATCTGGTCCTGGGCTTTTAGGATCAAAAGTCTACTGTGAGATTGTGTCTCTAAGAAATGACAGAGAAGCTACACCCATGCTACCTAAATAATATGACTAAATAAGACCTGAAAAATGACAATGGTAATGACACATGGGGTAAATCTCACTGTACTTCTGAGAGAGGGAGAAGTATTCTCTCCCACGGATGAGCCCCCAATTGGTTTTTCAGTACAAAGTCACCAGCCCAGAAATCACATTCAGACAAGCACTACTAAATGGCTACATCAGGTCCTATTTATATATTTTTGACACACACACATACACAATGACAATGAAAGAAAACCTCATTTTGAGAAAATCAGTTTGGAGAGGGAGTGGAGGGACACCAAAAAGGATAGATTTGAGGGAGGCTGAAGGGAGGTAATGGAAGGGGGAATTAATGAAGTTGTATTTTAATTCAGATAAAAATAGTTTTTAAAAAGCCATAGAATGTACATGTCCCACAGTTTCTGAGAAATGCTCCTATATATTTGAGTAAACATTGCATTTTAGTTGAATAAAAAAATCCTAGGAGATTTTTAGTTATCAGTTCTAGCTCGTTGGTTGTTATGAGTGCATTTAAATTATTTGTTATGTCTAGGTTTAATTTTTCTGGCTCATGCATATCTAGAAGTTCATCCATTTCTTTTAGATTTCTCAGTTTAGTTTAATACAATTTCTTTTATTGAAAATAGATTTTTTCTCATATATTAAATCCTGAATATGGTTTTCCTTCCTCTATTCCTCCCAATTGTTCCCCACATCCTTTCCCATCTGGATCCATGTTCCTTTCTATCTCTCATTAGAAAAGAAGCAAACTTATAAGGGATAATAACAAAATAAAATGTAAGATAAGACAAAAACAAAAACATCAGTATAGGAAAAAAACCAAACAGACAGAAGAAAAGCCTCCCATAGGCACAAGCAACAGATATAGACCCAGAGACCCACTCATTTACAATACAGAAATGCCATAAAACACAAAACCAGAAGTTGTAATATATACACAAAAGACTTTTCTTATAGTGCAGATTTTTAAAGTAATCTGTAATGATTCTCTGAATTTTCTCTATATCTGTTGTAATAGCTCCCTTTTCATTTCTGATTTTATTAATTTGGGTCCTCCCTGTCCTTCTTTTAGTTAATTTGGCTAAAGATTTGTCAATCCTGTCACTGTCTTCAAAGACCCAACTCTTCCTTTTATTGACTCTTAGTGATTTTTTCCTTTCTTTTTAATTAGTTTCAGCTCTGATTCTGATGATCCCTTCCTATCTGTTCTTTTTGGATGCTGTTTGTTATTGTTTTCCAAGATCTTAAGATGCAGCATCAAGTTATTAATATGAGATCTCTCTAGTTGTTTAATGAAGCTGAAAAGTTCCTCTAAAGACTGTCTTCACTGTGTTTCATAGATATTTTTCACCATGTTTTATTCTCAGTCAATTCTAGGATTTAAAAAATTCTTTTTGTTTTCTTTCTTGACACAATTTTTATTCAGTAGTGGATTAATTGTTCAGCTTCCAGGAGTTTATAAACTTTCTGCCAATTTTATTGTTGTTGATATCCAGTTTTCTTTGCAGGATATTATTTCAGTTTTACAAAATTTTATCAGACTTCTTTTGTGTCTCAATACGTGGTCACTTTTAGTGAAAACTTTATGGGCTACTCTTAGAAAAGGTATTCTTTAACATTTATATAGAATGTATGGTAACTGTTATATCCATTTGATTTATGAAATAATTTAGGTCCAGAGTTTCTTTATTTAGGTTTTGTCTGTATTGCTGGGTTCTCTAGCAGAAAGAGCGAGGGGCAGGGTGGGGGCAGAGGCGGATTGGCCAGACTCTCCCTGGGGCTGTGAGGGATGGTGAGTGTCTAATGACCCAGCCCTCCCCTGTGGTCACTGGGAAGAAACACACCCACTGAGTCATGAATCTATTGAAGCAGGATCTCGGTTAATGATATCAGGGAGGAACTAATATATAGGGTTGTGATGGGGTTGGAGAAGCTTGGGATAGGTTGAGGCAGAGTAAAGAATAAGGGACAATAATATTCTGCCACTCTAGCGGTGGATGAGCAGAGGCCGGTCTAGGTCGGGTAGCCAGATACAGGTCCCCAAACTCGAGCCAGGCTCAGGAGTTACACTAGGCCTCACCAAACTCAAGTTAGGCTCAGGAAGTTACACTGGGGCCTCATGAGGCCCAGCATGTATGACCGGTCCATTGATGATCTTGAAGTATTGAGGTCACCAGCTATCATTCTATGGGGCTCAATCTATAATTTTAGATCTAGGATTCTTTTATGAAATTTGGTGCTCCTATTTTTGGTGCATAAACATTTAGAATTGTAATATTCTTGATGGATTTTTCCTGTAGTGAATATAAAATGTTCTTTTGTACCTCTTCTGGCTGGTTTTCTTTAGAAGTCCATTTTATCAGATATTAGTACCATACCACCTGCCTTTTTCTTAGTTATGATTACTTGAAATGTCCATTCTTTTATACAAAGATAGCATCTGTCCTTGATAGTGAGGTATTATTTGGACGTTGTGGTGAATGGGGAGCAGGCCTGCTTTTTGTCCACCCCAGCTCCCACACTGCTAGCTTATACCCTGAAATAACAACACACAAACTGTATTCGTTTAAGCACTGC
>LOJH01016645.1:0-14336 GCA_001685095.1 Ellobius talpinus
TTAATATAAGCTACAAGAGCTAATAAGTAGCCTGACCTAATGGGCCAATCAGCTCTATAACTTATAGAGATGTCTGTGTGATTTTCTTTGGGACATGCCGGCTGTGGGGTACTGGGCGGGACAGAAACCCCAACAAGCCGGCCCCTTGTGTTACACCCCGGGTCATCCCGTGGCCAATGATGCAATGCCCACAATCTCAGCACCAAGAACAGAGCCCCACATGATCAGGGTGAGATGTCCAGTTTCTTGGCTTTTATGCCCAAGACAGTTTTGGTGAGTTCAAAAATGAAACCACAGAATTTTAGTGCTAGAGGCCATTAAGAATCTCAACATTTTTGTTTTATAGATGAAGATCTAGGGCCTAAAAAGAAAAGAAAATGTCCTGCTAAGCACCCCAGAGCCAGGGCCCTGAAACACAAGCCCTCTAACTCCCAGTTCCTCACTGAGTGCCAGCACCATGCTGAGCCCAGAGTCCCACAGATGCCCTTTCCTTGACTTACTACCTCAAGCTTTTCCTCAGCTTTCAGGGCTCATCCAACATCAGTGCCACAGTTGAACATATCAGGAGGAAGGGAAAAGTAGGAAATAGAAAGGAAAGCCATTCCCATGGTTCCCCAATCAAGAGATCTTCTCTTATTGCCTTTCCGGGAGTGGGACCAGGTGGAAAGCGGTGCAGGTAATGAAGCAAAAGTAAGTGGATGGCTCTTGCCAAGAGCTCAGTGTGGGAGAGTGGATGGCAGAAGGGAAGCCCCAAACAGCCAAACCCAGGTCAGAAAGAAACTGTAGGGACCATACCCCAGCCCCAAACTTCAACTAGTCCACAGCACTTACTGACACCCTGGACAGATTCATGCACAGCAGGTTCTTGGTGTTAAGCCTAGGCATGGCTCCTGCCCTCAGAGGGGCATGTGGCCAGCCCACCTGAGTCATCAGCTGCACCATGGTGCAAACAAATCGGTGGCTCATTCGTAAGGGAATCTCCTATGTAGAAGGTTCAGTCAGGAGCTATTTGGATTTAGACAACTTATATTAACTCTCTAGGCCCCAATACCCCTAGCTGTAAAGCAAAAACAAAACAAAACAAAACAAAAAAACAAAAAACAAAAAAAAACAGGTGGGGGATGAAGTAGAAAAAATATCCCAGGACTGACAAACTGACTTACAGGGGCTGAAGAAGCTGCTGTAGGTAGCAGCAGGTCACAGAAGCTGAAAGTCAAGTCCAGTGTCTTTGCCCACAACCAAGAACACATACCCTTTAGTCTCACTTGAGGTGTGTGTACATTTGGGTAACATCAACAGCCATAAGAATACAAAGAATGCTGGTTGTTCACCCAGAGGCTATGCAACACCATCTGGCAGGACACTCAAATGACCTTTTGTTTTGACAAGCTGGCCATAAGCCAGATAAATTCTGTTGGGATCCTCAATCGCATTTGGTCATTTTGTGCATGTGGATGTACACCAACCTTGCATGAACAACAATGAGTGAGATCAGAATGTCAATTAACTCACAAGACCTGGGACTGTCCAATGGTTCACAAGTTCATTCAACCTGAACACAGAACCTTCATCTATATGATAGAAACATTGAGAACTCACTCAAGGTATGGAAATTAAAATATTTCGTTATGTTTCTGGGTTCAAATGGCCACATGCATCATTAAGACTTGCCCATTGATGGATCAGCTCCTCTCAAGCTTCTTAGCTCCATCCAGGGGATCTTAGGCGGCCTCAGACACTTTAACCTGATTCTCCTCCTCTCTACCCCTGGGGATCACTAATTTGTCTTCCTTTTATATATATAAATTTATTCAATCTTGGAAAATTTTTGTACATGTATACGATGTGCTTTGATTAAATCTACCCCTAGTGCTTCTCCTCGAACTCCTCCAAGACCTCATCACCACGCCTTCCTCCCAACTTCACATACTCCATTTTTAACCCCTGAGTCTGGTTGGTATTGCCAGCATATATGCAGGTCTTGGACCATCCTCTGGAACATGAGCAACCTACCTACAGAAGCATCCCTGCGGAAAATTTGCCCTCTTTCAGCCATCAGCTGCCAATAGTTGCTCTGCTAAGAGAGGGACTTTGTGAACCTCTCTCCCATCTGTGCTTCAGTTTTGATTCCCTTGACCTTGAACAGTCAGATCTTTCATAGGGAAGTTCCTCTGGGAGTTCATACATGCAATGGGCCTGTCATGTCCAAACAACATGGCTGTGCCACCATCCTCTGCAGCCTCTGGCTCCTATAATCTTTCCTGATAACCCTGTATCCGTGGGAGAAGGGTGTATGGTGTGTGTGTGCACGCACACGCATGCACATGTGCATGTGTTACCTTGTGCCATTCCTTCACTTGTTCGTTGACATTGAGTCTTTCTAGTCTTGTTGGCTTTCCCTTTCTCTTAGTCAAGTATCTTGACTATTACTTTCTTACTCTGTCGAATATGTATCGTAAGATCACAGAACACTTGATAGTCCACTCCCCAGACTCAGCAGGCTTTGAGTCAGTCATTTCTAATTACTTGTGCACCTATGGGGCAGTTAGTGTTAGCCAGCCTGCTCCTGTTACTAAGGGTCCACTGGCAGTTAGCTGACCAAAACTCTAAGGGAGGCCAAGGAATATGGTCTTAGTTCTTGCAGTGTCTTGCCTAGCTAAGAACTGTGAGACTAAAGAAGAGAGAGCCAAGATTCAGGAACAACAATTTTGCCCTATAACAGATGGCTGTCATTGAAGAATTTTGAGGAGAATGACAGATCAGATTTGCATGCTGCAGCAGCCACTCTGGATGGTATGTATATGAAGGCTGAGTGATAAATCTGTGACCTCAAAAAGACTGTGAGCTAGGAATCTTTCTATCAAGGAGAGTAAGGTAGCTAACTGTCCTCTCCCCAAGCCCTGCCCACGTACCCTCCAATTTGCTAAGAAATAGGCTGGCATCCCCACCCTGATAAAGCACTAGACCACTAAGAGAAAGGAAGGAAAATGATCCAAAGGCATCTGGGTCCTTCAGACTGTTCACAAAAGCCTAACAGAGATGTCTCAGAACAGGCAAACCTTAAGCCTGTGTTCCCTAAGAGCCACCTGCTCCACGGGAAATGTCAGATCAAGGGGTGGGCTTGGGTGGGCACAGCTGACATCCTTTGCTCACGGGATAAAGAGGCAGACCCCTCTCACCTCAGCCCAGCCAAGGCAGCTTTATCTACAGTAAGAATGTTCAAGTGTGACTCAACTCGCTCCAAACATCACAGCTGTTTTATTTGTATTTTTCTGTTTGTTGTCATGTTTTTAATGTGCCTCTCTTTTTAAAAAGGAGGATAATAAAAACTAAAAAGCAAAACACCCAGATGACTTGTGTGCTGTAACTCCGTTGGCAAGGTGAGACTCCTAGACAGAAAGGAAACCAGATAATTCTTGCTAAGCCCCAAGGAGGATGCTTTTAGATTCAGAGGAGACCCCTTTCCCACTGAACCTCTGCAACAGGAGTTACCGGTGTTTGCTATCTGCCTTGGGTGTTCCCTTCATCCTATTGGTCAGTCCTGGGCTCCCTGCCACCCCCTTCTTCAGGCAACCTTTTCAGGTGCCTCCCTTGTGCCAGGACTGAGGAAGCAAGGATGACTAAGTCTTGGCTGAGGGCCTGGAGCTGCTCATACTGAGAGACCTATTAGGACCAGCCTGCTCTGGCAGTAGGAATCTGGCCAGTGTTGAATGTTAACGCGCTTTTGGCAGATGGAGATGGAGGGGTCTGGACCAGAATGGATGCCTGCAGGGACAGAGCTGAGAAGAGAGTTCAGGTTGTATATTGCAATCCCTCCTGGGGAAAGCCAGAGGGAAAAAAAGTGTCCTGGCTTTGCCTGAGGAGAGAGACCCACTATTTTCCAGTATCTAAAATACTTCTCCTTTCCCACTTGAGCTCCAGAGATCTGGCTCCCAGCCTCACTCACCACTTGGAAAAATCTGTGAATGAGTGGAGGCAGGAGCCACCCAAAAAGAATTCAGGGCTAATTGGATATTTTCCATGAGTAAACCCTCTCCAGCATTCTAGTGACAATGTACTCACCCCCGTGGCCACACCCTTCCCCATGCTAGATCTCTGCCAGGGCTGGGTCCCCAGCTCCCTACCCTGCTATTCTCCCAAGGTTGTCATTTAGGCAAGGAGCTTCTTGTGAGGGTCAGAAAGGCCCCTAAGTTGGGCCTGTTAAGAGACACAGCCCCCATCTGCCTCCATCAGACTAGATTCTAGTGGTTCTCAACCTTCCTAATGCTGCAACCCTTAATACAGCCCCTCATGTTGTAGTGACCCCTAACCATAAAAATTGTTTCAATGCATCTTCAAAACTGTAATTTTGCTGCTGTTATGAATTATAATACAATTATCATGATATGCAGGAACCACTGAACTAGACACTGAGCTATCCAAACCTCATCCATGATGGGTTATTTTTTCCAATTCAGTTTGATTAAAGTCAGTAATACCTGAAACTCAAAACTAATGTTTATCTATCAAGACTCCCAGATGGCCCTCTCCACCATACCAGCTCTCCCTCCCTGCAGCCCATTGGAACCAACCTAAAGAGACAGGAGGTGCCATTATCCTGCAGGTCAGGAGCCGGGCCTTCTCAGTGAGTCTAAGACACCACTCTGCATAGTCTCAGGGCATCAATATTTCATGTCACCGGAGCTGTCTTTGTTTTTATGCAGATTGCTTGGGCTGCCAGATGGGCAAAAGCTGGCAGTGTCATCCATCACCAGGCTGTTCCCTCCTCGGCAACCTTGCTGACTGCCAGAGCCCCACAGGCTGGCCTCAGCTGTGGCCTGTCCTCTCTCTTGGTCTGCGCAGTGGGACACAGCCCTATCCTAAACACTGTAGAGGACACAAATGAAGGCAGAGGCCAGCCTCTTGCTGTAGGGGACTTGCAGATGATGGATCTCATGACAAGATGAGAGACAGTCGGTCACTTTGGTTCTGTGTCTCATAGGTTTAATTTTAAGCCCAAAAAAAACAACAACCAAATGAACAAAAAATGTAGGAAAAGCTGAACATGGGAATTATTCACAGTGTGCAGGTGGAAAACTGAGACACACGAAGACTAACAGGATTTCTGGAGGCCACACTGCATGTTGGATAGCAAAACTGATCCAAAATAGCCTCCAGTATTCCAAGGTCTCACCTCTAAGCCAATACCACTGAGTCTCCAGCTGGTAGAGTCTGACTGGGCAAGATGGGGGTAGGCAGGCTGCCACAATCTGCATGGTCCCTAGGGTCTGGAGACATTTCTCCACAGAGCTGGGCCACCTTACACAGCCAACAGCCTCTTCCAGGCCATACTAGCCTTTCTCTGTCCCTAGGGTTTGAGCCTACATCTGGGGACCTTGCAGTGGCCAGGTCCTCCAGCACACGGCTTTATCTTTTTCTCTCCTTAGATGGAATAGGAGTGATATCCCAGTGCTCATACCAGAGATATTCCCAAGTGGCCATCCTGTACTGATGTATACACACCAGCATCTTTGGAGACCTGGATGGTAAAGAGCTACTTGTGCCCAGCTTCCCCCAATATTAAATTCTTAGCTAAAGTAACAACTGCATAATCTCCTTTCTAACATTTCTGCCAGCTCCTCCTACATTTTGTCCCACCAACCTACTCTACTCTGTCCCTCTGCCCCAGGCTCCTTGACTATGCAGGGACCTCATCCCAGACACAACACTCTGCATTGCCTGGCCCATTCCACACTGCCTGTATGGCAGTATTAGTGATAAGAGGGGCACGCAGTGTATCCAGGGATGCAGCCTCCACATCCTGAGGTAGAGCTTGCAAAGACTGGTCAGTTGCCCCAGAGATAGTCACTAGACTGTAGGCAGCTAAGCCAAAGTCTTCTGGGAAAGAGAAATTAAGAGTACTGCCTGAAACTCACTGGGTGAGCTTGGGCAAGTCACAGCCCGTGTCTGTACAAATCAGGAATTGTATCAATGATTCATAAGGCCCTTCTTACACTGTATCAATAGCCAGTGACCACTGCTCTCAACTCTTTGCCTTCCCATCCCCTCTTTAGCATAGGGTGAATGTAGTGATGGCTGTCATAGAGGTTAAGGCAGGCTACTGATCTTGGCCCAGGCTGCTGTGTCACACAGAGGACAGCACCCAGCCATGAGATTGCAGAGGAGCTTCCACACTGAGAAAGGGCTGAAGCGGACCATCCTGAATTCCTAGTCTCAGATTCTGTGATTCATGGCAGAAGCAGAAACAGAGCTCATGGATAACTAACTACCTGTGACCTCGCTACTTTTTTCAGCCTCAAGTCATAAAAAACACCCAGCAAGAGAGGAAACACTCCTTCAGCATTGGAGGCTTGAGACTCAGAACAGCTAAGACGAGCACCAAGACCACACCATTAGAATTCCAATTGGGGCCTTATCTGAGTCCAGGGCTCTCAAGTCTGTGATACTGGGTTACATAGGCAGGCTGGACATTCCCAAGCTTGGATCTCTTCAGAGAAGCCAGGCTCAAGTGCTTCCTTCCTTCCTCCACACATGCCCAGAACACCCCTCTCAGTCTGTCTTCTTCTGCTCTGCACACAAGCTCCTTCTCCGCTCTGAGAGATCCCATCTATCCTTGGGCTCAACATCAGCTGCTCCTGAGAAATGAAATCTTCCCACCACTCCTGTGTTTAGCTTCCTTCTCTGTGACTCAGTAGCAATTGTTCATATTATCCATATTTATATCATCATGGTTCTGTCTAGTGCAAGCCTCCCAGGCACAGACCTATGTCTTTTTGCTTTTATTTCCCTCTGTTCCCTCCATGCCAGCCAACACTGAGCACGGTGCCAGGACATGCAGTAGGGGCTTAGCACACATATGTCTACATGCAAAGAACCTACTTGGTGCACAAATGCCTTCAGACGCAGAGAGATTGGAGCCTGTCTATACTGGTCCTGAACAGAAGAAATGGAAACGTGACCCTGACATTCAGATCTGGTAGTTTTTCCCTGACCTTGCAGAAAACAATTTCCTGTTGGCTTCCACCTTTGGACTCACTCTCCCCTCCCCTCAGGCCTCCCAATAGTCAGGGTAATGGGGGCTTCTCAAGGGCCCTGCTCTTCCCTTTATCCCAGAAACTGGAAAACAAGAGTTTGGATCAGAAGGCCAAGCTTAGATGGAAGCCCGAGAGGTCTCAGGATCTGATAGGGGAGTTCATTTTTCATGGCTCAGTGTCCAATTGGTCAGACAGAGGCACTGGGCCTCTGGCCCTGCTCCAGGGCTGAGGACAGTAAAAGATCCAGAGGTCAGTGTGGAGAGCAAGAAGATCAGGTTCTCAGGAAAGCACAAAATGGGACCATGTCATTTGCTGCAGAAAAGACAACAGAAGATATATCCATATGGGGGACCAATGTGATCAAGGAGGTCAGACCTCTCACCCAGGCAACACTGGAAACAGCCATGACGTTGTCACTGAGAAGACTGTGTTCTGAGAAGCTGGCCAAACACCAAGGAATGGGGAACCAGGAGGCCAAGCAGGCAGGACTCAGGATTCTATCCTTCATTCACCTATTATAAATATTGGACTTTGCAAAAAGCTTCCTCTGAATGAGATGATCCTGATGATGGCAATGACACCGACAAGGACACACCCTTCCCAGGTGTGAATACCCTGCCCCTTGGATCGCAACTCCTTCCTCCCTGGTCTTCCAGCCTCAGGTTCAGTCAAGTTATGTAGTTGCCAGCAGGCATTCTAGTTGGTAAAAAGCCCATGGCATCAGTCTTGAATGATGTGGGAGTCCCCTCTGTGTGTTGTGATTACCATTAATGAATAAAGAAACTGCTTTGGACCTATAGCAGGGCAGAACTTAGGTAGGCAGGGAAAAGTGGACTGAATGCTGGGAAAAGAAAGGTGGAAAGGGAGAAGTCATGGAGCCACTGCCAGAGTCAGACATGCCAAAACTTTAGCTGGTAAGCCACAGCCATGTGGCCATACACAGATTAATAGAAATGGNAAGAAACTGCTTTGGACCTATAGCAGGGCAGAACTTAGGTAGGCAGGGAAAAGTGGACTGAATGCTGGGAAAAGAAAGGTGGAAAGGGAGAAGTCATGGAGCCACTGCCAGAGTCAGACATGCCAAAACTTTAGCTGGTAAGCCACAGCCATGTGGCCATACACAGATTAATAGAAATGGGTTAAATTAAGATGTAAGAGTTAACCAATAAAAAGCTAGAGCTAATGGGCCAAGCAGTGATTTAATTAATACGGTTTCTGTGTGATTATTTTGGGTCTAAGCTAGCCAAGCGGCCGGGAACAAACTCGCAGCCTCCCTCCAACACCTGAGTATGTGGTAGCCTGTGTAGATGCCATCCACCTGTCTTAGTTTTCTGTGGCTGTGGCAAAACAGCATGACCAAGGCAACTTACAAAAGAAAGCATTTAATGAGGCTTACAGTTTTACAGTGTTGAAGTCCATGATGGCAGAGCAAAGGCATAGCTGCAGGAATAGTTGAGAGCCTACACCTCAATCCACAAGAAAGAGGCAGAGAGAAAAGGGGGTAGAGGGTGGAAAAATACTGGGGATGGTGGGAGTCTTAAAATCTCAAAGCCCACCCACTATGACACACCTCCTTCAACAAAGCCATGCCTCCTAATCCTTCCCAAACAGTTCCACCAACTGAGGGTCAAGTATTCAAACATATGAGATTATAGGGATCATTCTCATTCACACCAGCACTCCAGAATACACACCCTCCTTCCTCTGCCCCACACTTGTGCCACAAGAGAATTCTCTTCTGGGCTTCAACCGCATCACCCTCAAACTCTCTGCTCTCTGTGCAACACCTTCCTTCCTGTACTCTTTCCTCCATCTGGATCGCTTTTACTTCAACTCAAATGCACACTTGCAAAGGGTCTCTCACCGCCTCCCTCAGGCAAACTTAGCTCCCCATCTCTGCCCCACAACCACCTGCTGCCCTTGCTGCAATTCACGATTTCAGACCATGATCACAGAGCCAATGTCCTCAAGCCTGGATCCCCACTGCAGCTCTGCCATCTCCAAACCTTGAGCAACTTAACTTCTCTGGTGATTCAGTTTCCCCATGTGTAAAACTGGAAAAATATTAGAAAGCGCTCCTCTTACTGTGGGACTGAATGAGCTAACACAGGCAGAGCATTAGACTCTGTATCTGCTGATTATAAGTGCTTGAAATATTAACTGCTGGGGATCGTGTTCGTTGAGGGCTGTGATCAGCTCCAGGCTGTCTCCTGTGGATTTGCCCTGGGAATGTGTTTGCACATGCAATTCAAATATATTCATGGTTTTTTCAATTGATTCTTTTAACAAGATAAAAAAATAGAGAGTAGAGAAGACATGAGAAATGAGAAAGTTGGGGTTCTCCCCCATAGAAAGTCTGCTCCTCATAAGGTCTCTATTCTCTCCTTTTATTCAAGACTTCAGGTTTATGCTCCTTGTCACTCAAACATCCAGCCCAGTATCTGTTCCGGTAATTAATGTGATCGTTTATCTTAGTTATCACCTGGGCTGGACTGAGAGATGCCTAAGAAAACCGGTGAAGCATCCTTCCAGGTACATCTGTGAGGACACTTCCAAAAACAGTGGGCATGTGGGTCCATGAAGCCCTGCTCCAAAAGTGGGTGGCACTGTCTAGTAGGCTGGAGGCAGAAAGGGGAGCTACTAGCACACACCCACTTGACCCTTCTTGAGTGGGTGTGTCATTTGCTGATGTCACCTGTGGTCATCAAGCTCCACATTCTTCAGCTTTTGAAGAGAGGGTTGCCCTGGTGATTGTCTGGGAGGTTTCTAAGCCCTCAGTCTGGGGCTGGGGCTGCATCTTTGTTTGGTCTCTCCTGCCCTGAGGCTTCCAGATTCTCGGAGCAGCTACTGCTCTTCCCAGATCTCCAGTCTGTAGTCAGCCATGGTGGGACCATTCAACCTCTGATTTGTGCAAGCCAATCTAACAAAGTCCCTCTTAAAGTTAATAAGGCCCCTCCTCTTAGAGTTACATTTACATTCAGTTTGTTCTCTTCCTCTGGAGAACTTTAGCCAACACGGCCAGTTTGAATAAATGAAAATGTAGCCAATTAGTAAGTTGCCACAGTCTCCAGCCCTTCACCATCCCTGGTAGAATAAAATCCGAGTGAATTTTCCAGATAAGAGCAGATTAATCCTATCCAGATGGAGCCCAGATTCCCACAGGAAAAGAGGAACCCTGGTATCACCAGTGAGCCATGCCACAGCCTGACTAGGCCTGAGAGAAGGAGGGACACTTGACACCAAATTATATTACATGCAAAGTATGGCAGGAGGCCTGGGTCAGAGGCAAGAGGGGAGTGTGCAGGCTGTATTCTCAACTTGGTGATGACCCTAAGTGCCACCAACAGCAGCTGGTCTGTCTGTTTCTGAGACCCGGTGTTCACATCTCTCTCAGGCCCTTGGTGTCCAGCAAGCCAGACAAGGCCTTTTCTCTGTCACCATCTGGGCATGGATGCCATTCTGGAGATCAAAGTCAAAAACTGACAGCTGAGCCTTGCTGATACACTGTAAAGGGCTTTATCCTACTGACTGAAGAAAGACAATTTTTACGTGTGCTCATTTCAAAGCACCCCCATAACTCGCTTGCCTCATGTAAGCCTGACAGCTTGAGGTCAATCCAAGGAGCCCACAGCAGAAGGACAGAACCAACTTCTGACTCACAGACACACATTCACATATCATACAAACACACATAATGACAACAATAACAACTTAGGTTTACTCCCTAAACCCTCTCGATGCAAGGCCTTCTGGCAGCTAGCATTCACATGGAGAGACCCAGTACCACTGCCCAACTCCACCACCTGCTTATTATCACCGGCTTTAAGAAATATCCCAAATTAATGACTAACTCAGATTCGGGGTAAATAGGTGATGTGTGTGCCTTCCGTGACAAAGCTGCTGGTTGCCCTTACCCCAGTTCATCCTGTGCCCTGCCCCCTGCAGTCTGCACCCTGCCCGCCCAGCAGAGCTGGATATTCTCTCTTGATCTTCTTCCACACAGAGAGAGGGCCAGAGAGATCCTGTTTCACCCAAGGGATAGAATTTCTGAATCCCAGGTGTCTGCTGCTCAGGATCCTTCCTGCCAGTCCTCCTGTGGACCCTGGGACCATCACACCCCTCCTGCTATGGACAGCTGACCCCTCCAGAGCTGCAGAGGCTCACACACACCTTCCCCTCCTTCACTCCTGCTGGTAAGTGCTGCCCCATGCTCTTTTCCCTTGGCCCACTCTTCAGTCTCTTCAGTTGAATCTTGACTCCCATACCAGGCTCCAAGTGGCATTCTCCTACAGGTCTTGAGGCATTCTGGGAAAATTCAATTGCATGCATGGCAACAAGTGTCAGCCAGCCAAGCTGGCTCACTTCCCAGCATGCTCTTAGGAAGCTGCTTTCTTCTTCTGGTCCACTTTCACAGCTGTTTAGCTCAAGGCATTCCAAGAACACGAGCTTCAGCCTGGGCTCTGGCTTTCTGTGAGAAGAAAGCACAGCTGTTCACCACAACGTTGCCCACTGTGCAATTTTGCTTCAGAAATTCTTGAGTCCTATTGGGGATTAAGGAGCTCCCCCAGAAAATTCTCCATAAGCTCCCTATTCAGTGCTCCACATGCAAGCCAACAGAAGAGCAGATCTAGAAGCTAGAGGCAGAACTTTATCCAGAAAGACACTAACTTCAGTGTGTTCTGCCAGACACATGCCGACACCTCCCTCTGCCCACCCCACTGCCATAGGCAGAGGTCCTACAATTCTACTATAGATGCTTTGTCCCCTAAATGGTGGTTTTATGTCCCAAGCAATGAATTGTTCAACAAATATTTCTTTCAGTGTTTCTTCTGTGTTTGAGATGACACATTGTTCTAGGGCCTGGGGTGATACAAGGATATGAATCCATCTCCCAAATCTCTCTGCAAACATTGTTACTGTGCCTGCTTTACTGATTAGGAGATTTAAAAGAAAAGAGAGGAAGTAACTATCTCAAGGTCACACAGCTTAAGAAATCTTGAGAACAGCCAGCTATGGTGGCATACACCTGTAATTCCAACACAAGAGAGTTGAGGCAAGGACATCGTGAGTTCCAGGCCAGATTGGGCTACATAGAGAAAGCCTGTCTTAAAAGGAGGAGGACGAGGAGGAAGAAGAGGAGGAGAAAAAGGAGGAGGAGGGTGGGGGGAAGGAAGAAGGAAAAGGGAGGAGAACTAGTTTTGAAACACAGCTGTAGAGAAGTTTGGAAGTTCTTACAAAAAAAGAGATGGCAGCATTTGGCATGTTGCCTCCAGGGTCAACATGAGGACACAGGTCTTGAAGGCCTGGCCCTGGGTCACCTATGCAGGGAAAGGGAAACAAAGGATCATGTGAAAAGACTGGCTGTTGCCCACTGAAGCAAGAGCCAAGTTCATTCCCCCCTCCGCCCCTTGATAGATGTCACATGTGTCCACACAGCTAGAACTGACTCCAGGTCCCACCACAGCATGGGAGACAGAGGCACATGCAGATGAAGTTCCCTTCAGAGCTCTACCTGGGATGCCAGGATCCATGCCAGCTGTGAAAAGAAATGCCCTGGTAGTTCATAGGAGGGGCAGAAAGTCTTGAGGAGCCCACAGCAGAACTCTAGATGAAAAGTAATGTCTGAACAGGTCATGGTAAGAGAGGGACCGTGGAGGATCATACAGGAGGCATCATGGAGGCAGGTATAAAAGACTGGAAATGGCGGAGTGAGATGGTGGATGAGAAGAAGCCCGTATGGGAGTAGTGGACTACGACATACCTTAGGAGAAGGGAAAGGCAGAGCGAGCTCAGGCCATCATAGGAGCAAGGGACAGCCCTACGAGTACTCTCAAAACCAAGCCAACAGCTGGGAAATGGGAGCACACTTGTGACCTCATAACTCAGGAAGCAGAGGCAGGAAGATTTCAAGTTTAAGTTCAACCTAGGCTACATGATAAGACCCTGTATCAAATGATGATGATGGTGATGATGATGATGATGATAACAATGATAATAAGGATTCTATAAATAAGCAGGCCAAGGCAGCAAGGCCCTGCCTCCAATGAATACCAGAGCCAACTTTTACATAATACCTGTCATGTGTCCAGAGTTGTGTACGTGACTGTGGCTTACCGGCAAGATTCTAACCAGTGTCCGTCTCAGGCAGGAGATCCATGGTGCCTCCCTCTCTGCCCTTCTTCCCAGCATTCAGTTCTGTCTTCTCCATGCCTACCTAAGTTCTGCCCTATCAAAAGGCCAAGGCAGTTTCTTTATTCAACTAATGAAAGCAACACATAAACAGAAGGACCTCCTACACCAGAGTTGTTCTAAGAATTCACATTAGTAGCCTCCCCATCACAGAGAGGAAGAAGTACAGAGATGAAGCAGCCTGCACAAGTTCACAGGACCAGCTGTTCACAGAACTAGAGCTGCTGGCTGACTTCAGCATCCATGCATATGACCACAATGCTAAGCAAACTGCCTCATAGGATGATAAAGGAAGAAAGGGGTAGGGGGTGGTGCTAGGTTAATTTACTCATGATGAATTGCAACATGCTGCTAGATCTGAAAGATGAAAGGACCCACCCTAACCCTTGGTGTAGGCTGCCCAGCAGCACTGGCAAGTGCTAAGCTCAGATGCAAACACAGGACAGTCTGGTCCCTGCCAAACCCCTTACTACCCTAGCCGCTCTAGATGAGTAGTAAGTATATTAGAGATGAGCGCCCTCATCTATAAATGAGGATAATAATAGCAGCCTTCCCATCTCAGGTCTGCCTGTTGAGTAGTTCAAAATGAAAACAAGAATATAAAAAATTTACAAAAAAATTTTTTTAGAAGTTGTGAATTTGTACAAAGCTGCATGGGACACCAGAGTTGAAGGGTGGAAAAGCAGCTGGCTTCTTGCACCTTAAATCCTCCAGGCCCATCATACTTGAACAAATCTGGCCAAGATGGCAAGTCTACTTCGTTTGTCTGTCATCTCACGTGTACTTTGGTCAACACAGATCAAGGGGTCTCAAGTGGGCAGGCAGGTGTTTATTAACAACAAAGAAAGTATACAGTGAGCTAAGGTGACTTCCCTGGCATTGCACAGCTAGTGAGAGGCAGGGACCACACCCAGGCTCACATTCCTGTCCATGGACATGCACCCTTTCTTTTTTAAAAAAAAAGCTTATTATTTATTTTTTAAGATTTTTTAATTTATTTTTATTATGTATACAACATTCTGCCTCCATGTATGCCCGTGCACCAGAAGAGGATGCCAAATCTCATTTCAGATGGTTGTGAGCCACCATGTGGTTGCTGGGAATTGAACTCAG
>LOJH01016645.1:28231-43508 GCA_001685095.1 Ellobius talpinus
CACACACACACACACACACACACACACACACACACACACACACACGTGTGTGTAATTTTAACATTTTGAACATCTAGAGGGTTCTGAGTGGAAAATCCTCTAGACTTGAAATCAAAGACCTGTCTGGATTCTTACTAATTAGGTAATTTTGTCCTCAATGGACTAGCTTCTTTAAATGGAAAATAGAAATCTAAATTTCATGGGGGAGTGCTAGAGAGATGGCTTAGCAGTTAAGAGCATTTCATTGATTGCTCTACCAGAGGATCTAAATTTGAGTCCCAGCACCTACAAGGGGGCTCACAACCCCCCTGTAACTCTAGTTTCAGGGGTTCTGACTCTCTCTTCTGGCCTCTGCAAGCATGAAGTATGTGTGTGGTACACAGACACACATTTAGGCACATACACATACAAACAAAATAAAATAAAATAAAAGGAAGAATAATTTTAAAAAAGTGAAACTGTCTCACGGTGAAGGTTTTTCCTCACTCTAGCTCCACCCTCCCCAGGGAGCAGGACAGGAAGTCCTCCTTTTTATCCTCCCTCACTCAGTGGCCAGGAGTGTTCCACGAGGTCTTCCACAGGCAAAGAACTTGTTCTTTCTATTTTCTTTCTTTTTCTTTCTCCCCACCCCAAGCCCCAGCACCTCTGAGTACTAGGGAATGAACTTGGGACCTCATACATGGTAGGCAAATGTTTTTATCACTGAATTACATCCCAGCCCTCCTTTCCCTTTGTATCTTGAGACAAGGCCTAATTAAATTGTCCAGGCTGGTTTTGCACTAACTTTTGTTGTCTGCGTAGGTCTTGAATCTACTATTATCTTGGCTCAGCCTCCTGGAAACTGGGACCACAGGCCTGTGCCACTAGGCCCATGTGTGAGCTCCTGACTCTGATCCGTACACTCTATGTCTTCAAACTTGCTTCTAAATATAAAAAGTGGCTTGAATTACACTTGTCTCACCAATCTATATGGAGGGCTCAACATAAACTAGTGAGTTGTTACTCTAGAAATGCTTTCCTTTGGAACTGATTAACAGTTACCAAATGAACTTGATTTATAATCCTAGACAGATCCAGACCTCAGCAGCAGGAAACTGAGTCTAAGGACAGAATAAAATTGCTTCATGGACTTGGGAGATGTGTAAGTCAATAAGTGTCTTGTAAGTACAAAGATGCGAGTTCAATACCCAGAATCCATGTTTTGTTTTGCTTTTTAAAATCCAGTGTAGTAGCATGCACTGATAATACCAGTGCTGAGGAGGCAGAGGCAGCAGATTCCTGGGACTTCCCTGTGTTGATATTTTGTTTGTGCTCTAACAAAGAAAGCTTGTCTGAAGATCAGAGGGTGGAGTTAGCCACTACTTAACCACAGAGGTCTGGAGGTCTGTACAGAGAGACAGGAAGTGATATTCCTGGGTGGAGAGAGGAATACAAGGCAGAATGAGACAGGTGCTCAGCCCTTTTTCAGCTGAGGAATTATCAAGGTAAGAGCTGTCTGTGGCTTGCTCCTTTCTCTCTCTGATCTTTCAGCATTTGCCCCTTTACGATTAAGACTAATTAGAACTCAGGCAACACTCTCTATCAGCCTACTTGGCAGGTTCCAGGACAATGATAGACCCTATCTCAAAAAAGAAAAAGAAATAGACAATATATGAGTGACATCAGAAGTTATCCAAAAACGCACACACATACATGTAAAATAATCAAATTACCCCAATGTAGGATGCAGTCTGTATTCAGGGTTGGGTTAATATCGTAAATAATAAGCAACTGCCTTGCTTTAGTTGCTTTACATGGGTGGTTTTTATTTCATCTTAACTACTACACAGTAGACATTCTTTCCACTTCACTCATGAGAAACCAAGTCGTCAAGAAACTAAGTAATATTTTTTTTCTGTGGAACAAATCGGAAGATGTGGGCAGTAACCAAATTATCCTCTCCAACACCTTGGTCAGAAATCTAACACCTACCTGTGTTGTACAAACCAAAGGTGTTATGGCATAGTCACACATAGCTTACTCCCCGAGGTCCTGGGGCACTGGACGGGCTAGTTGGAGTCACTGGTTGGAGACAGCCTCTCTGGGACACTCTAGCATTTGCTGGTCTGAGAAGGACATTTTACAAGACTGAATCACAATTGCCTGGGCACAGACCTAGTGTAGCCTGGCACCTTGTCCTCAAGCTAAGACAGTTGCTCACACAGCCAGCTGCCCTGTGCTCCTCACAGGCCTGTCAGAAGTTGTCCCCGATGGCATACTCCACCTTACTCAAGTCCTCAAAGGGAGTTCACAAGCTGGGGCAGGAGTATATTAGGCAAGCAACCGAAACTCAGCCCAAACTAAACCAATTTTGTTTCTGATTGTGATGTGGGAGTTCCCTCTGTGTGCTATGATTACCACTAATGAATAACAAAACTACTTTGGACCTATAGCAAGGCAGAACTTAGGTAGGCAGGGAAAGCTGGACTGAATNATGGGTCAAGCAGTGATTTAATTAATACAGTTTCTGTGTGATTATTTCGGGTCTGAGCTAGCCAGGGGAATGGGAGGAACAAGCGGCCTGGAAAAACAAGTGGCCCCTCCATGCAAAACGATTGTGTGAGTCCCATGACTGAGCCTCAGTTCTCAGTCATGGGAACTTCAAGATGAAGGCCAAGAGCAGGGTGGGGACTCAAACTCCATGTTAGAGCTCCTCCCATCTGTGCTATGCTGGGCAGCCTCTATACACCCTGAAAAGTACATTCTCCATAGAGCAGGGAGACTAGCAGCCCTCAGTTCACAGCTGTATCCCACTGAGCCAAAGCAGAAAATGCATATGTATATATGTAAATGTGTGTATATATTATTTATTATATATTACATACAATATAGATTATATTTTATATAAATATATATTTCCCTTTGTCAGCTGATTGCTCATTTAAAATGTTAACATTAAAAGTTGGGATTTTTGTTTTAATCTAGTTATATTCAAAGTGCCTGTTTTTAGCATACAGTGGATATTTAATATCTATTGAATTAATTGCCTCTTTAATCTCTCCTTTCCAATTGCCCTAAAGAGACCAAACTGAGCTATGATATGATAGATCCCAAGAACTCCCTGGCCAGACAATATAGCCAAAAGAAGAAGTCTCCTTCAGTGAGTGACCCTGGCTCAAGACAGCACAGTGGAGAGCAATAGAAGATACTCAGTGTCATGCTCTGGCCTCTGCATGCATGTGGGTGCAAGCACCTGCACGCTCACATGCAGGTACCACACACACACACACACACACACACACACACACACACACACCTGCAAATACATAAAACAGGGACACCGAAATCCTAATAATTATTGAATGCAGATGTTATATCTATGCAGCGCATTTTTACAATTTTTATTTTTATGTGTGTCTGATATGTGTGTGGTAGGAAATGTTGAAATCTCTTGCTTCCACTGGGAAGTTAGAAGAGCGTCATGAGCTGGCTGGGTTTTGTTAACTTGACACAGCTTAAATGTATCTGGGAAGAGGGAATCTTAGTTGAGAAAATGCCTCCATCAGATTGGCCTGTAGGCAAGTCTGTAGGGCATTTTCTTGATTAAAGATTAATGTGGGAGGACCCAAACCACTGGGACAGCATAAGGAAGCAGGCTGAGTAAGCCACAGAGAGCCAATCAAGAAGCAGTGTTCCTCCAGGGCTTCTGACCCAGTTCCTCCCTCCAGGTTCCTGTCATGAGCTCCTGTCTTGGCTTCCCCTTATGATGGACCCATAACCTGTAATAAGCCAAATAAACCCTTTCTTCCCCAAGTTGTTTTTTGGCCATGGTGGTTATTACAGCAATGGAATCCTAAGACAGGCCACCCAGGTAAGTATAAACAGTGGATGCTGCCCTCCCAGCTTCCTCTCCCGGCTTCCTCTGGGGTTGGTGCCTGGGTTGGAAACACTACCTCAGAAGGTATGTAAAACTGTATTGTTGATTGCCTACAGAAGTAGTTATGCTAGACCAGGGCAGGAAATGCATCTCCCGAGACGCTCTTGTTGTGTTATGCGCTCTGGTGTATCGGATGATTTACTGTCATGGAGTATGTGGTTCTCTAAGTGATGGGGAGGAACTTTCAAGCAGGGAAGGAGCCCTCGGAATCCTTCTCTGGCTTAGAGAACAGCTTCCTGCCCTGACCCACCCCAGCCAGCCCCCAGGCTGCGCTGACAGACAGGCAGAACTCTGGAGGGCAAGGAGGAGGAAACCCAAACCGCCATGAAGGCCTCTCTGGGGGCCCTGCCGAGTCCTTCCAGGGCTTTGCTTCAAGAGGGTGTGGACCACCAGCCTCGCTCTCCTTCAACCCTGGCTTCCTGCACTGGCCCAGCCGCTGGAGCAGCAGCCTCTGCCCACCTCAGCAGGCTCAAAAGAGCAGAACAGCCCTCCCCCAGGAACAGGGAGCACGCCGGACCCAGAAACCAGGGACCCACCTTTACCCTCCCTGTGGGATCCAGGGCGTGGGGACGGGAAGGAAACTCACAAGGTGCCCTTCCCTGCTCAGCGGTTGATTGGAGCCCACTGAAAGATGAAACATGCCCCATCCTCCCGGGAGTGGAGTGCTCAAAGGCCCTTTGAATGGAAAGGAAGAAAGACAGGCCGGTCTCCCCGGGGACTGCTGTCAGGGGAACGTTTGCCCTCAAACAGAGAGATGAAAAGGAGCCGGGATGGCAAAGAGCACGGCGATGAGGAGAAGCAGATCAGACAAACTTTTGTTATGGAATCTCAGGGGAAGCGGAGGTAAAGGCTTCCTTCGAAATGTCACGAGATAATGAATGCTATTTTACTCCCATGGCCGAAGTGTCAGTCAGTGGCTTGGGGAGAGAAGGTGTGATTCTCCCTAGGAATTCTAGATGATCTTGTACTCCTTGGAACCAGAGGAGTGAGGGCTGAGCCCTCCTCTCCAGCCCCCATTGCTCCCGTATGCACCCAATATAAATATATAGAAGTAATCGAAACAGCACTCTTGTAAGATTATCACGAGATTTAAACGGGGTGCTCTGTGAGATTCTTAGCAAGTTGCAAAGGGTGCCATGCAAAATCCGAGTTAGCAAACCGTGACTTGACCCTCAAATGGCAGATAAAGACTCTGTGGGTGGGTGGGCAGAGCTTAGGATAAAAACCCACCTGTAACTTGTGAACCTTCCAGGGATGACAGCTGCAACTCTGAGCTGAATAACCCCAGCACAGTGTTGGGTACATGAGAGCTAGTAAAGAAAAGAAGGGCTGAGACATGGAAGGACCAAATCAGAGCCCCCCCACCCCAAGCCCCCCCATGCCTCCCAAACTGACATTAACTATGACCTACCTACTTGGAAAAACGTTTATTTGCATTTTGGTGGTGGTGGTGTGCATGTGTGTGTCCTTGCACATGTATGTGCAAGTGATGTGTACATGAATATGCATTGTATATGTTGTGTGTGTGTAGGCAGAAGACAACCTCGGATGTCATTCCTCAGGTGCTGATTTTTTCACGCAACCTCTCAGTGACCTAAAACTCTTTGCCAAGTAGGCTGAATGGGCCAGTCAATGAGCCCCAGGGACGTGTCTGTTTCTCCCTGTCTAGCCCTGGGACCACCGGTCTGAGCTAGCATGCCTTTTTGGTTTTGTGGTGTTGTTGTTTTGTTTAGCTTTGTTTTTTTTTTCAATGTGGGTTCTAGGGATCAAACTTTATGTTTATGGGAGCACTTTACTAATGGAGATAACTTCAGAGCCATTTTTCTTGTTTTCTTGAGACTGGGTCTCTGGGTCTCATATAGCACAAACTATATAGCCAAAGATGACCTTGAACTTCTGATCTCCCTGCCTCCTCCTCCACAGTGCTGATTATAGGCAAGCACCATTACTGCCAGTGTTAAGCAGTACTGGAGATTAAACCTAGGACCTTCTACATTCTGGTCAAGTATTCTATACATTAAACTACAACCCTAGGCCTACCCAGAACATTTGATTTTAAGTAACTTATTGGCATTGAATTTAGTATGCAGGCCCCAAATTCTCTATTTTTTCCCCTCAAAGTCCAAGCAGAACATAATTGGTTCCTACAGTGTGCCAATGACTAACTTTGTTAGAGTAGAGACATGAATCTACTGTTTTCCTCAAACATCCTCCAGGTTCCTGCTATAGCCAGATGCTCAAGTTGTCTCCGGGGTTACGGAGGCAGTCAAGGAGAGGCTTCTCTGCCCTTGAAAAAGCAGATATGAGTTACAGAAGATCCAGGAACTCCCACCCTCCCTGTGAGTAAGAGGCCTCTCCTTGTGAGTTTACCCTTCTAATTCCTGATCTCTCCCTGTGAGTTCATAGAAAGCTAAGCCACGCCTGCCCCACCCATACCCCCACCTCTCAAGCAGCAACACTGGCCTTTTGTAGGTCATCCCTAGACATGAGGGAGTGGAACTGAAGGCGTTCATTTTCTGCCCATCGAATAACACATAGCTACGACCAACTAGAAGAGACTCTGAAGCCTGGGGGCGGGGGAGGGAAGCTGGTTCAATGTTAAACATAAATGCAAGTCAAGGAAGTTCTGGATGGAGCAAGAAAGGCAAAAGATGGTCTTTGATGTCCAGAGGACAGAAGTCAGGAGGCTTAACTTTACACTGCGGCATTGTTTCCAGAGACAGACAGACAGACAGAGAGGGAGAGGGACCTGAGACAACAGGGAGACAGGCTAGGAAGGGAAGCTTTCTCGCTAGGATGCCGGAAATCGCATGTGAAGAAAGTTGAGGATCCTTTTGTAGGTGTAAATAAGCAGAAAGAGCAAAGTGTGCAACCATCTCCTTGGATAGAGACGTGGAGGAAAAGAAGGAGAAAAGGAAAGGAAAATGGTTTCTTGGAGAAGAATGCAGAGTGCAGGTCTAACCTGTGCTGCAGGTCTCTGAACGGGAACTCTTCAAGTTGAATCATTTTAATGGTGGGGTTTGTTTTGCTTTGTTTTAATGAAAACTTGAACACTCTGTGAGAGAAACCCAAACAGGAAGTGCCACGTTGGTTCTCCCAACACATTGTGTGAATGTATGTGTTAAATGCTTTGTATAATAGATCTAAATTCAAAATTTCAGCTCTGATGAACGGCTACGGCCAAGGAACTCCAACTCTTAGTGACTTAACCCCGTCACTGTGTTGTGATTCACTACAAGAAAATTAAATAAGATGTTGCTAAGTTTGCATAGGCCTGTCCTTCAGGGGCCAACGTGTCACAGGCTTGAAGCTCTGGAAGATGGTTGGAACTTCAGAAGGTGGGAGATTTGGGGTCAACTTAAGCCACTGGGGAATGTACCCTCAAAAGAGATTATGGGATGCCAGTCTCTTCCTTGTTTTGTACCCACACCTGGCCCTGAAGTGATGGGGCGTTCTCTGTCACATTCCATCCATCAAGCACAACAACAGAGCCAATTGGTAATGGACTGAAAACTCCATAACTCGGAGACCAAGTAAGTATTTTTTCTTTATATTATGATTAGATATTCTATTATGATAATAGAAACTGATGAAAAATAAATCAAACATAAAGGTCCTTTCACAGTACAGGCATTAGTAAATGGTCCTTTGGGTTTTGTTTTGTTTTGTTTTGCTTTTCCTTTCATATGAGCTCTCAGGAAAAGGTTAAAAACATAAGCATGCTCCCTTCTGTCACTTGGTAACCATGAACCTGAACTCAGAGCAGGACAGTCCCAGCGACAGGTTGGAGCATGGCCATTTGCCTTCCATCTTTGAGCTCCTTAAGACAGTTCCAGATTTTCCCTGAAGGAGTGCCTACCTCCCACTCTCCTGTGACCCTCAATGTCATCCTCAGATAGCGTCCTAGCATGAGCATAGCCGTAGCAATCCTCAATGCTGTGGACCTGAAGTATCCATCGCACAGATATTGTTATCCATGGAGCCCTCACAGCATCCCTGCTGCTCAGAGAGCTGGAGGATTTGCCCTGCTTTCCTGTTAATGGAGCAGACTCTAAAGAGCTCAGAGAATCACCCGTGTCTCCTGGCAGCCTTCCCTGACGTCATTGCTGTCCACCACTGAGAGGGTCCTGCCAATAGCACTTTACCAGAAGCCAGCATTTGCTCAAAGAGGAAATGAGAGAGAACAGAGAAAGAGCCCCTCCGCTATCCTAAAGGACTTATGCTTTCCTGGGGCTAGATGTGCAGTCTGCATCTTCTGGGAAGTGTCGATATCAGTGTGTTAAGGCTATTTTGGCAAGACTACAGTTTAGGGGCTTAATAACAAAAGCTATTGTCTAACAGTCCTGAGGCACCAAGATCAAGGTTGAGGTCCCAACAGAGTTGGTTCCTGGGCCTGTAGACAGCTGTCTTCTCCGTGTCTTCACATTGCCTTCCCTCTCTCTGTCTCTCTGGCTTCAAATCTCCCCCTTTGTAGAGGATCATCAGTCATATTGAATCAGGCCCACCCTGCTGACCTCAAAAAAGGTCACCTGTTGAGGTACTGAGGATAAGTATGCCTGGTGCCTCTCAGGCTTTGGGAGGGAGCGTAGAAGAGACAGATGAGGGGTTGGGAGGAAGGAAAGGGAGAGCAATGCCTGAGTGATACTGGGAATGTCTGCCAGAGGGAGGGGCCTCTGTCCTCTGCTCTCCTCCAGGAGACTGGATGGTTTCTAAAAAAGGCTCCCACTAGTGATTTGTGAAGACAAAACTGCTTTCATTCAACTGTTTGAGTCCATCTTAGTTCCTGAATGTCCTGGTTCCTATCTCACCCTCTCAGAAAGGGACCCCCTGGTGCCAGGTGCAGGGGCACAGGCCTTTAATCCCAGCATACACAAAAAGGCTGGAGGATCTCAGGCTGGGATACACAGATGTGGCCAGAGACCAGGCTCTGAACGGCAGCATCAAAATTAACACGTGAGAGGCTGGGGAAATGATGCGGCAGTTGTGAGCACAGTTCCATCTCACAAATACTACCCATGTCCCCAGTGTCCCCAGGCAGTTGTCCTGTGCTGATGTCACTGCGAGGCTTGCCTGGCTTGGAGGACTTCCAGGCTCACAGACTGAAGGGGCAAGTTCCTTTGCCCTGGGCTGGAGGACAGTCTCAGAGCTTTGCCACAGCGGCCCTGCCACATGGCAGCTCACAACCCTCTTCTTGCCTCCTTAGTAAGAAAGGACGGAAATAAGAGGCCCCCACAACCCAACTTCAGAAGTGATGACCTGTTGAGCTGCCTTTCCTATTGGTTACCAGCCTGTCACTGAAGCCATCCCACACTCAGGCAGAGATCACAGAGGGCTTGCCAGAGGCCATTCAGGAAGGCTGTAGTGGTGCCTTTGTGCCTTACTCACTCACGGGGTAAGGTGTCCTACAGGCTACTCTCATTTGCCTATGTAGTGCTGGGTCCTCCAAGAGAAGACTAAAACAGAAAGAGCTGGGCATCCCACTGTGTGAAAATACTGCCTACCACACTGAAGTGGCCCCTGGGTGCCCCACCCAGGTTTCTACCACCAAGGTGAAGGCTGTCCTGGTCGTCAACTTCCCAGGAATTGAGAGCTTCTGGCCTGTTTGTGTTCCTTCACAGATAGCCACTCTCCTCCGAGGTTGACCCTCCTGTACACAACGCTTCCACATCCACTGCCTCGTTGTCGTCACTTTAGGGCTACCATTGTCAGAATTCTTGTGGATTCAATTTTATCAGCATGGCAATGGAGGCCCAGAAAGGACAAGGTCACATAGCCCAATGAGTTGAACTCATTCTAACATACTCAGATTTATCTGAACTTTAAAGTTTGTTTCTACAGCTAAACAATGCCACCTGTAACCAAAAGAAATCCCACATGATACCTATCTACAGTGAGCCCAGGATATTTCCGTGTGTGTGTGTGTGTGTGTGTGTGTGTGTGTGTGTGTGTAAAGCTAGTGTCAGACAGTACTTCCATCTGGAATTTCTGCCCATATGGAAACCAGCCACACACTGAACCCAGGTTACAGTCCTAGGACATAAAGGGAACTCTTAGCTTCCAGGGCTTTGAAGCAGTTCCTTCCTTCCCCTGCTTGTTTATGATGAGTCTGGTCCATGTCTTTTGCTCTAAAAGTCAAGTCTTCCCCTTCTCTTTGTGGAAGAAGCTCTCCCTGAGAATGGAGAAATAAGGTAGTCAAGGTGGGAGTTTCAGGCCCTGCACTCCAGGCTTGCATGGGCAGCCCACCCTGTATACTTTGGGACAGATTGATGCTGGAGACAGGAGTAGAATTCTAATGAATTTTTCTGCGGTGGCCATAGAGAAGGGTCCTGCCCAGAGATGTCTCTGTAAAAAGTAAGTCTCTGGCATCCCACCCAAGAAGGAGGTCACAGGCAGGTGGATGGGGAACCTCTATCTCCACATAAACCTCTCCCTAGGACCATTTGGATCTCAAGAAGGGACCCTAGACATGAACTTCATGACAAAGGGCTTCCAGACTGAGTAAGCTCCCCCAAAGATGCCCACATTCTGATCCCTCAAAGCATTACATGTATGATCTTACATAGCCAAAGGCACACTGCAGATGTGACCATGCTGAGCATCTGGAGATGGGGAGGTTAGCCTGGGGTATCTCGGCGGGGAGGTTAGCCTGGAGTATCTCGGCAGCTTCCATGTGATCACAGTGGTGCTTGACAAGAGGCAGGAAGTCAGAGCCAGGAGATGTGACAACAAAGGCGTGTGTCCTGGTGAAGGAGTATGAGTCCATGCATTTATGATAAAGCAAGAATGCTCCAGGGACCATGCGTGGTGGCAGCAGTCACTAGCCAAGTCTTCCCACGAGAAGCTGACCTTCCTGTGGGTCCAGCCTCTGATGTCCAAGAGGTGAATTCCAGAATGCTTTCTACCTGGAAGATCAGGTCTTATTTCATCCAGAAAAGAAGTCATGACGTGTCTACACACACACACACACACACACACACACAACTGCCATTCTGCACTGTGGCCTAGATGACTGGAAAGGGAGCCCTCGGCTCCACACTATAGCTGCCTATCAGACGGCCAAAGGACAGAGTCCAAGCTTCTGAAACCTTCAAGAATATGTCCTAGGGGGCAACCCCTCGCCTTACCCTTCAGGCAGGATTGAGCATCTGCTAGCCTCCTGGATAGAGTCACCTGCAGCATCCAGTACTGGGGCTGCTCAGGCCACCATAACAGAATACCATGGAACGGGAGGCTCGGACACCAGGTCTGGGGCCTAGAAATCCAGGAGCAAAATACTGACAAGGTTGGTTTCTAATGAGCCCCCTCTTCCTGACTTTCAGCTGTGACTGCCTTTCTCTGTGCACACATGTGTCTACCGTCTCTCCCTCCTCCTCTCAGATAAAGAAGGCCCATCGTCATGACCCCATTTAACCTTAAAGGCCTCGTCTCCAAACCCAGTTACACTGGGAGCTAGAGCATAGCATATGAATTCGAGGGCTAGAAGTCGGCCCATGGCCTCCCCCTTTCCCGTCTGCCCCCATCCTATCACAGCTCTTAGGTCCTCCAGCTATCGCTGATGAGATGACACAGATCACATCATATCACCTGGGGGCCTTTGCAGCCCGCACAGAGGCTAGAGAAGTCCAGGTGTTCCTCTGGAACAGCAGACAGGGAAGCCAGACAGGACCCCCCTCTAACCACAGGGTGAACCGGGTTTCTGGAGAAGAGAGCACACACGTCTGGAGTCCTCAGAGCCCAGGGCACAGCTGCTCTTCTTCTTGCCATTCACACCCCCATCACACAGCCAGGCTCTGAAGCCGACTCTGGATGGAAACCACAGCGTCTGGGGCAGCAACTAGGACACAGAACGGGATGGAGATTTCTGTGCTGCTCGTTGGCATAAATAACTGTCTGACAGATGGAATCTGATCTCAGAATTACCAGCTTTTCTAGGACACTGCAACCAACTGGGAGGACAATGGGATGGAATATTAAAGATGTAAACCCAAAATGTGGTCCTCCCCATAAACCTCACCAGGAGAGGACTTCCCGTAGCTCTCACTACCTGCACCTGCTGAAGCTGAGATTTGGAGTACCCCCCCAAGGACCTGTGATTAAGGCTCCTCTGTCTGTGGTGCTAATGGGAGCTGGTGGGACCTTTAGAAGGTGCCTAGTGAGAGGGAGCCACACGATGGGGTGTGTCCATGAAGGGGATGTTGGGGCCCTAACTCTTCAATGTCGCTCTATCTTTGTTTCCTGGTTTCTATGACAAACAGAGCTTTGCTCTGGTACAAACTCTCTACCATGATAAGCTGTCTCCCTGCAGAACACCACAATTCACCAACCAGACACAGAAGCCCATGACACCCCAAATAATCCCTTCCTCCTTGTAAGTCAGTTTTTAGGGTGGTTTATCCTTGTGACAGAAAGCTGGCTTACACACTCCGTATTGCTGTGTGGATGAAGAATGATGTTTCATTCACCATTGTAGCTTTAGCACCTGGTGCTAGACACACCCAGGAAGGATGAGACAAGGCAGAAAGGTGCTTCAAGAAAGCCCAGGATATACAACCCCCATACCTCAGGCCAAGCCAGCTATGTCTTTTCATCTTTCTAGTTCAGGGACCTCTGGCTGCCAAATGTCCTACCTAGGAACCTCTGTCCCTGAGCCCAGGCAGGCCGGGATTCCTTCCATAAAGTGATAACCACTTGTACAGGCTGACAAGCATGATAAGGAGGCAGGACATCTCTTGTAAGGACGCCTCTCCAGGCAAGCACCTCTTCTAGGATGTAGGAGTTGGCAGAAAGGTCCAGGAGACATATGTGCAGACACCCACTGGACTTTGCAGGGATTGCCTTGCAGGCTGCCAAAGCTCTTCTTGTTCCTCTTAGATCCAAATAAACTCTCAAAGGCTGGTCCAGATCACAGCCAGGCTGGTCCAGTGATGGGCATGTCCAGGGGGAGTCTTAGGGCCAGTTCCTCTGATTCTTCAGCTAAAGACCATCTCTGAATGGTTCAGATTCCTTATCCATCCTCTCTCTGTTGGCTGTGCCTGGAACTTCCAGGAGTCCTGTGGGCTTAGAAAATCACTTGGGGATTCTCTATTCTTTGTTTATTGTCCTCATGCATAGGGAACATGCATCCAGACTTGGGTCCCAAGGAGCTAGTATGGAGACTGTGACTGGGGTTGGGGCTCCAGGGAAGACCTGATTTTCAGATCTTCCCAAGCACCAGTTCAAAGCTGCCAGGGGGTGTGGCTGGCCCAGGACACTGCCAGACACATACAGGCTTATCTGCAGAAACTCCTTGTCCCTTCTCATGGGCCTTAAGAATAAAGCTCCAAGAGCACAGATATTCTAGTCTCAATGCTAAATAGAGCCCTGGGAAAGAAGGAGGTTCTCAAGTGTCAGGGCCTGAACTTGGAGACCAGTGATGAAATGTCAAGTTTGGCTATGGGATACAACCATAGCCAGAGGAGACACACCAGACTGCCATACCAGAGGAGAGAGCCAAGGCCACAATAGTCCTCAAAAGAAAAATGCAACTCTACGGACAAGAAAAGAGAAACAGCTCTGCCCAACTCACTAAGGCCCAGCCCTAGCTCCAGGCCCAAATCTGCAGGTGGTTCCTTGGGTGGGATGCTAGCACTGTAACTACTGTGGAGGGGTGGGGCAGGCTCCCCGGCTGACCTGGAAGATTAGCGCTGCCCCTGAATCCCTTAAGACACACAGTCTCACCTGGATAGCTCAGCTTATCGCTCAGTCAATATTAGAGCAATCCAGAAAGATCAGAAAGGGAGGACTCCATAGAACAAAAACAGAAAGAAAAGTTAGCCAGAGATATACAAAGCTGTACCTTCTTTCCTGTGGTGTCTCTGAAGAAACTGCCACTGCATGAGGTAAGCAGTCAAGTCTATTGCCTGCTTGACCACTGCTCCCAAAGTCTTCTGAGGTGAGCAAGAATGCCCCAGGTATAAACAAGGCGCTCTAGGCTGGCATTTGAGATCTGGTCACTAGAGGGCACTCCAGGACTAGCGCTGACTCCTGGGCGGGCACGTTGAGGGCTGGGTTTATTTATTCCCTCAGCATTCATCTACAGAACCTCTATGCCAATACTAAATGCTATAAAAAGTTAGAAATGACTCATATTTCATTAGAAAGCCAAGCAATATAAGCAAAAAACAGCGCATTCCTGTTTACCCATTGGTAACTTCTCTCTCCTGTTAGTGCATTGCTAACCTTCTTTCGAATCTTTGTCTAACTGTTGCCTCCTCATTGAGCCTACCCTTCCGGCCGCACATTAAAGCACAATATTCTTAATCTTGTTCAACGTCTCCACCCAACCCCGCGGCACTGATACCCACACGCACTTTCCATTTGCTTGTTTAGAGGTGTTTGCTTTGTCTAGTTTGCAGTGCTAGGAATTGAACCCAGGACCTTGTGCATTCCAGGCAAATGCTAGACAGGGCTTTGCTCCTAGGCCTTCATGGATTCATCTATTATCTCCATGGTTTGTGTTTCTGCAGAACACAAGCTTTATAACGTGGGAGGATCTTTCTGTGTGCTCACCAATGGACACAGCGCCTAGAGCAGTGTGTCACATCCTAAAATGGATAAAAACAAGTGACAATTTGGGGTAAGGACTCAGCCATCAATCATTCTTGTGGTTTGGGAAAAGAGGGCTTAGGTATAATAGGCACCTTCTCAGAGGAGATGACATTTAAGCTGGCATGAAGGATGAGCAGCATCCTGTGACAGACAGAGAAGGCGAGAAACACAGGATGCCTTGGAGACAGCAGAAAAGACAGAGACAAGCTGTGTGATGCTGGGTGTGACCCAGGCAGATGGACAGCCCAGATGTCCCTCTTGGCATCAGTACTGCCTCCTCCCCACAGTTGCTGCAAGCTGTGTGCCCCAGGGATGACCAGAGCCACCTGACAGGAGCCAGACTCTGTCTCTCAGCCGCCCTCACCTTGAGTCCCTACTTCCTGCTTTCGATATGGGTGCCACTGCATGACACTATTCTGGACTCTGCCATGGGGCAGCCACTGCTATTCCTGTCTGTTCTGGTCTCCCTTCTGCCACTAGGAAGAAACAAACCACACAGCTCCAGGAAAACAATCCATCATTTTGTCATAACATTTCCATTTCAAAGACTTCCTTTCCAAGCAGCTCCCCCGGCTAATGCTTCCTCTTATTAGCATGAGAACTGGCAAGGAGGTGAGTGCTGGGGAGGAAGGAGGGCTGGAAATGGACAGGAGGCCTGAGATTTTTGCCAGTCAACTAGGGCAGTGCGTGTGCAAACATGTGCCTGTGCACGTGCGTGCATGTGTGTGTCTATGTCTGTGTGTGTGTCTCTGGGTCTGTGTCAGCGTGTGTGCC
>LOJH01016647.1:0-10543 GCA_001685095.1 Ellobius talpinus
AGATCTGCCTGCCTCTGCCTCCCAAGTGCTGGGATTAAAGACGTGTGCCACCACTGCCCAGCCTAATAAAATATTTTAATTCATAAAAAAAATCCAGGAAAATGTCTCCTGGGTTTTTATTGAGTGAGAAACAAACTTATATTTCCTAGTTTGGGGTTTTGAATGAGCCTTAGGCATGCTAAGTATGTGCTCTGTCACTCAAGCCCTATTTTTGTATGTGTACACGTGCACATGCATGTGTGCGTGCCATGGCACACCTGTGGAGCCCAGAAGAAACTGGGAGTCAGGTTCTCTCATCCTTTGGGGTGGGACTCAGGGGTTGAACTTAGACGGTTAGGCTTGGTTGCAAACCCTTGAGTCATTTTGCCTGCCTTGCCCCACTGTTGCGTTTTTTATATGATTATCTGATTTCCTTAAAAATCTGCTCTATACACCATCTCCATGTCACTGGTGTGGGCTGAGGTGTGAACCAGCCCACTCTGGGGTCCTTGGGGAATGTGGAGTTTTGTGCTGAAACTTCAGCAGAATGCTGGCCTCTGTAGTGTGGAATTTCAGGGAATGCTCAGTGTCTTCATAGAACCTTTTCCTGAAGTGCTTCATAAACCCTTGGTCTCTCTCTCTCTCTCTCTCTCTCTCTCTCTCTCTCTCTTCTCGTGAATGCTTAGCAAATAAACAGTAGAAATAATGAAGGCCATCTAACCTGGCATAGTGGTTTCCAACCCTTGTCCCTACGCTGGCATTAAACACTTCCCAGGAAAGATCAGTGTGATAAAGCCTCAGCTCATTCCACTCCAATTAACCCACCTCTATTTTCCACATGCAGGAATTACATGTAAAATTTTAATCAGAAAAAAAATGGCTTCATCAGTCTTTTCCCCATAGTTTAAAATCTAATAGTTAAAACCTGTTGTAGGAGGTTTAGCACCTGCTCTGCTGTGAGCTAGTTGACAATGCTGAGAGAGCGTGCAGTGATTGGATCAGATGGCATGATCTAAAGGTCTGTTGTCGGGGGCAGGGGGTGGGGGTAGCTCAGCAGTGGAGCACGCGCTTAGCAAAGCCCTAGTCCAACCCTGTTTCCAAGAAATAAAACATAAAGATCTGATGTCAAGGCTTGAATACATTTGTTTTAATGAAGGGAAAAGAAATGCCAGATAAGTTTTGGTATTAGTCATTTCAGAAGTGACCACTACTTCTCTCTGCTCTGATTTTGAAGCATTTGCTTTGAGTAATGGGAGGCAGGTGCAGTGTGCTCTTCTGAAAGAATCCTGTTGCTGAGAGACTGCTGTTCTGCACTGGAGTTATTCTCTTGATGCCTTACGTGGCTGGCTCCGAGACCATCTTCTGTTTACTGGTAGCCTTGGGATCATGTGATTGGTGAACAGATGGGCCAGGTGAAACCTTGACTTTGCAGGTCTTATCCCCTAAACACAGCCAACCATTTGTTACATGTGATTAAAATATCACTAACAAGGGTAATTTCACATGCTTTTTGGCAAATGTGGTTAGCAGGATGTGACATGACGAAGCACGGCCTTCTTCCTCTCTGTGCCATCTCCCTTGGGGCCTCATCTTCCCTGCTCACCCCCTCTTGCCCTTGCCCAGGCTTGCCTTCCAGCTCACCTGCTCCAGATGGGCGGCACAGTGGGAGGACACTGGCACAGGCAGATGTGTTTATTTTCCGGAGACAAAATGTTGTGCTGCTGCAGATGGCGGTGCCTTGGAGCGAATGGGAGCCTTTGCACCACTGCCACAGCCTGGGCGTCCCGGCAGACAGAGCTGGCTCACTCTTGGTGGTGCGGAAATTGGGGAGAAAAACAGAATTGAAGATGTTAATCAATTCCTGGACTTTCGATACAACTAGCAGTTTTCTGCTGGTGGGGAGCAGTTTTCCTCCCCCACAAATGTCTCAGCTAGTCTGTGGATTTTCGTTGTGGGCCAAGAGTTATATGTGTTTGTTGCTTTACCTCCTAGCATCAATAGGACAGACTAAAAACTAAACAGGGCTACATTTAGATAGGTATTCGTTTGTACTGCAAAACATATAAATATCCCAGGTCACATCAGTCCCCTGGGACTGGGGGTGGCTCATGTCTGCCCCCTTTGGAGATACTACTGTTCTATTTTTAGTGGTCATTTTGATCATCCAAAGGCCCAGAGACAGGTGTGCCTTGAAGTTGAGGTACCTTAATTGCTATGACACTATGCTTATAGTGTTTTTCACCAGGGTAAAAATTCTGACAGCTGTCCTTTAGGCAGTTTGCTTATTCAGTCATTAGGGCTTGCCTAAGTCCATTAAGAAGACCAAGTGGTTGTTGAATCATTATACCTACTGGCTCCTAACGAAAAGAAAATGGCTTCAGATGATTCTTCTTTGAAGCTACTGACTTTATCAGAAAACCTTTTTTCCCCTTCTTAAAAAAATTATGTGGTGTTTTTCCCAGTCCCAGTGCTGATAGAGTTAGGATTCTGCAGGTGTAAAGTCCTCCCCCTCCCCTTCCCCATCTCTCCAGGGGGTTGTATGTGAGAAGGTGTTGCGTTCTCACTCAGAGAGCATATATGTGCTACCCTGTTGGATGCCTGCTGTGAGCAGAGAGAACCCCTGTTCTGGTTGTATGGAATAAGCCTATTGGATGGCTGGAATCGTACAATCCCATAATGCCAACTTTTCACCGAAAATATCTTTCCTAAGCACAGTGGAGGTGAAATAATATAGGTAATTGGCTTAGATTTGTATTATTTTGAAACATATCTTTAAAACTTTATGTGGTTTTTCTATCAAGGTTTGCTTCAAGGCTGGAGCTTAGTAAGAACATGCTTTTAGTTTTCAGTGTTTGCCTTAGAAATACCAACTTACCCCGCCTTTACCAGTGCCCTAGTCTGTGTAGGCACGGTTGTGGGTAAGCCCTAACACTCAGACAGCACACGTAAGCCCAGGCTTCTTGCTGACTATTTTATATTTGTAGGAGCATACAATGTTATGGATTTAAGGACTGGCCCCCAAAACCCTTTTATTGTCTGAAAAAAAAAAGCATGTGTACAGTGAGGAAGGCTTCGCAGTAGAGGAAGAATTGACTGCTTTTCATTAACCTGGGAAGTACTTACGTATGTATCTGTTATTCATTTAAGCTATACATGTATGTTTTATGTATTTTTACATGTTACTCATAAAAAGGTCTAATTCATAAAAAGACAAAAGAAAGGCTAACAGCAAGAAAACATAATTTTAAATTAAAAATAAGAAAAATAATAAATATGATTAACAGGACTGGGAAGAAGAAAAGGAAGGGAAAAGTTATCTTTTCTGTGTGCTAATTGCTGGTGTTTTTGTTTGTTTTTGTTCTTGTGTTAGGGTGCTGAGGACCAAATTTAGAGCCTTGTGCTTACCAGGCAAATGCTCACCACCTACTTAAATCCCAACCCAAATATAATAACCTGAATCACTGAAATGTTCTACCAGAGTCGTATGCATCCTTTTCTGAAGCCTTTAAATAGGGGTGACTTAGAGCCAAGATGCTCTTTAATTGCCGATAGCCAATCGTTCAGCAGATCTCCAGCCTGCACTGTCTTTGGGGCTGAGGTGTGAAGTTCAGTGCATCCCTTCAGATGGGAAAACAGAAGTAAAAAGTCAGTTGTACCGCAGAATGAAAGTGCTGGGATACATATGTACACAGGACGTTCTGGGAACAGACTTAACCTATGCTTTGAAAGACAAAAGATGCAGCAGAAGGGACAGCTGGGAGCACAGACCAGGATGTGTGAGAGCATGTTAGTGTCTGCAGGTGCTCAGGGCAGCAAGAGATAGTTCTCTGAACCACTTACTCCTAATTTTATCTGTTTTAAGTAATAGGATACAGTATAAAAATTAGGGTATTACTGATTTTTTTTTAAAAATATTAATAGGTGACATATTCTATTGTATATAAAACTCTATAGTTTGGTAAATAAGGCTGAGAGTTTTAGAGGGGTTTTATTGTTGTTTTTCAAGACAGGCTTTCTCTCTGTAGCCCTGGCTGTCCTAAAACTCAAAGGTCTGCCTGCCTTTGCCTTCCAAGTTCTGGGATTAAAGACGTGAGCCACCACTGCCCAGCTAGAGGGATTTTAAGAGATTGAAACTTGAGAGGTGGTCCATGTTATCATAAAAGCAGTGGGCAGGCCTGGCAGGATGGCTCAGTGGTTAAGAAGGGCGCAGATTTTAGCACCTATATCACAGCTCACAACTATCTGTAACTCTAGTTCCACTGGATCCAACTCCCTCTTCTGGCCTCCTTGGGCACCAGGTATGCATCTTGTAATACATACATACATGCCATGGAGACAAACATTTCATACACAAAATAAAAATAAATAAATCCTGAAAAACAACAAAAAATCGGTGGGCCTTTCTGAAAATCTCTTGGCTAAAGAGTAGATTTGCATAATCAGATCAGATTTTGTTAGATCATTGGCTGCTCTTTGGAGTATTTGAGGAAAGAATTGAGAAAATAGGGAGAGTTTTTGAGCTCACATAGCCACTGACTGTAGGAATAACTTACATTGGATATGAGGTGTTAATAGGGAACACTGTTCCTACAGAAGGATCCCTGAATAGTCTTTTTCCTGGAGAATTGTTACTCTGTATGTAGACTGTTGACATCTGAAAGCATATACAGTTGTATATATTCTAAGTATTCCCTCCCAGAAAACCATAGTGTCTATTAACTCGGATTATTAGATATTCACGGACATGCTCCGTGTAGACATTTAATATGTAAGCTGTGTTATGCATGTGTATAGCAAAGCATGATTCTGCATTTGAGTTTTAGTAATTCACTTGAATGTACATGGAACCCTACATTTGTCCTAGAAACCACCAGCTCAAGAGAAAGGATCCAAGCGACCTTGTAAATGTGGTGTTGGTTTTGCCATTGCAGGGTCAGCAATTTTATTTTGATGTTATTTGGGAGAAAGCAGTATTTTTGATTAGCAAGTAAAATTAATGTAGAAAACAAATACTGTGTTAACTAGTTGGTATAATAAGGCATCTGTGCCATGTTGCATTTCAACTCATTAAATTTCTCAACTTCTAATTACGGTAAGGTTACAGCATTTAATAGAATCAACCAAACTTGAGCTTAGCAATGGCTTTAGAGAAATAAAATTAATAGCATTTTGGCATTTTTGTGGGATGGACTTAATAAACATTGAGGTTACATGCTACTTAATTTTTTTCCTTCCTTCCTTTTCCTTTGGCTCCTACGCTTCAGATTTATTTAGTACTTACTATTCTAGGAACTTTTTACACAGGTAAGCACTGTCATTCATCATATTACCATTAGACAAGTGGGTTGGGCATTTGAGGCTCTAAGTGGAGCAATATACTTTCAAAGAAAGAAGAACAGCAAAAATATGGTTGGACTGTAGACGTATCTCATTTAGGGTTTCTGAAAGTCCAGTGGTTATTTCATTAGTAGTACCTTGCTTCTTTGTTCTCGGTGTGGCATGAACATTTATAGACATTGATTAAGTTACTAGAGATTAAACCTAGGGCCTCATATATCCTAGGGAAGTTTTGAACCACTGAGCTACATCCCTAGCAAATATTTAGTGGTTTGTGTCTTTTTGGTTTGAGGTTTTTACGGTTTTGTTTTGTTTTATCTTTCAAAACAGGGCTTCTCTATGTAGCCCTGGCTGTCCTGGAACTCACTCTCTGTAGACCAGGCTGGCCTCAAACTCAGAGATCCACCTGCCTCTGCCTCCCGAGTGCTAGGATTGAGGCAAGTGTGCACCGCCGCCGCCTGGCTGAGTTTTTAAGATTATTTTTATTACTTTTATGTGTGAGTGCTTGACCTGTATATGTTATGTTGTATGCCACATGCATACCTGGTCCCAGGAAGGTCAGAAAAGGGTATCAGATCCCATGTAATTTAAATTGCCGGTTATTGTGAACCACTGTGAGGATGCTGAGACTTGAATGTGGGTCAAGAACAAGTGCTCTTAACCACTGAATCATATCTCCAGTCCCAGATTTATTTTATATTAAATGGTTTTTAATCTTATTTTATTTTAATGTGTATGAATGTTTTGTCTGCCTGTGTATCTGTACACCACATGTGTGCCTAGTTCGTGAAGAAGTCAGAAGAGGGTGTTGGATCCCCTGGAACTGAAGTTATAGATAGCTGTGAGCCACCATGTGACCCTCTACAAGAGCTACAATTGCTCTTAACCACAGAGCTGTCTCTCCAGTCAAAATTTATTATTTTTAGTTATGTGGGGCAGGTACAGGGGAGTGTAAGTACCCTTGGAGGCTACTGGTATCGGATCCCTGGAGCTGTAGTTACAAGCAGTTGTAAGCAGGTGTGGGTGCTGGGAATTGACCTCATGCCTCTGCTTACTTGCTTGCTTGCTTGCTTGCTTTATTTATTTTTTTTATGTATTTATCTATTTATTTATTTATTATTTATTTATTTATTTTAGTAGTTTCTCTATAGCCCTAGTTTTGTATCTGCCTCCTGAGTTCTGGGATTGCTAGGATTCAAAGTCTTGTGCCACAACACCAAACACAATATGCACACTTAGCCATTGAGCCATCTCTCCAGCCCTCTGTTTTCTTTAATGTATGTATGTATGTGCTCATGTGTATGCATGTGGGCAGAGGCGTGAAGACATTGAGTGTCTCCTCAGTGCTGTTTATCTTGGGTGTTTTATTTTGTTTTTAAAGGTAGGATCCTACTCAGTTGGAACTCAGCAGATTCAGCTAAGCTGGCTGGCCATCAAGTCCTAAGATCCTCCTGTCTCTGCCTCCCTAGCAGCAGGATTACAGGTGCACTGCCAAGCATGGCCTTTTACATGCATGCTGGAGGTTGAGTTTGACTGAACCACCTCACAGGTTTTAATTTTTTGAAACAAAGTATAGTCAAGGCTGGGAATTTGGAATCCTTCTACAGAGCTGTAGTTACAAACAGTTTTTAGTACTGCAGTGATTAAATACATTTGTGAAACGTAGAGTTAATATTCTGATTCTAATTAGTTTAAACTCGTAGGTTTTTTTTCTTTTCTATTTGTCCATAGGATTAAGAAGGAAACTGCATTCAAATTCCCTCTCCTTTCCTTTAGCCAATCAGTAACAGGAGCTCAACCTTCCTCGAGTTCTTTCTTGTATCTCTGTGTCCTTGCTAATATTCTCTCCAGAACACTGATTAAGCTCAGTTTAGCATTAGGGAAATCTTCTCTGCCCTCTTCACCCTGTTCCTTCACATGAATGTCATCTTCAACTTTGTGCTGTCATAGCAACCTGCATATACTTCTGCCAAGTGTCCTGTCGTACCGTCGTGATTATATCCTTTCTTGTCTTGCACGTGTGAGAGCGTGTAGGTGTTGGTGCAAGTAAATGCTCCTCACTTGCTGCCTCTTGGCTCAGTCTTACTGACTTTGACTACTTCCCCTTAGTGAAAGTCTTAACCCTTTGTTGCATTTTCTGTTCCTCGTTCCGCGGTCTTACCAGTTTACCTCCTATTCCACATCTGCCCCATGTCCCTCTGCCACAGTTTAGCCCTGTCTTCCATCTAGACTACTGGGGACCCTTCAAATGCTCTCCCTTTCTGTTTCATCCTGACTCGTCATGCATATAAATGTCAATTCCTGGCCTAAAGTGCTTAAGTTTCACCATCTCCTCTGTGGTTACATACTGTTCATGTTCCTCCTTTCCTTTAAGAAAGGATCTTTTTTTGTTTGTTTTGGCTTGGTTTTTGGTTGGTTGGTTGTTTTGTTTTTGAGACAGGGTTTCTCTGTGTAGCTTTGGTGCCTGTCCTGGAACTCACTGGTAGACCAGACTGACTTCGAACTCACAGAGATCCGCCTGTCTCTGTCTCCCAAGTGCTGGGATTAAAGGGATGCTCCGCCACCTGACTGTGTACATGGTTTTCTTAAAAACGGACATTTTTGTCTGGATATGGTGGCTGATGCCTGCAATCTCAGTACTTGGAGGTCTGAGGCAGAAGAATTGCCATGAGTCCAAGGCAAACATGGGTTACTTAGTGAGATCTCTGTATGGAAATGATTCTGTATTACTTAGGAATAGATAATAAATATTATTTAAAATATTATTTTAGAACAAGTAAAAGTATTTAATCACAATAATTGGAAATTGCTCAATTTTAAAATGTTTGGAATGAAAGTGTGGAAATCTGTAATAGGGCCAGCAAGATAGCACAGTAGAGACACTTGCTGCCATGCCTGAGTTTAGTTTCTGGAACTCAAATGGTAGGAGGAGAGAACTAGATTCCTACAGGTGACCACATGTTCACTTTGGCACTCACAAACACAGAAATAGTGTTAGTTTGCTATTAAAGTGACAGAATTAGAATTTTAAAACATTACACTCTGAAACCACCCAAAGGTAGTAAATTCTGTAGGTTACTGAAAACAATTTCCTCAGTCAGTTCAGCACTAGTATAGAAGAATAATCGATCCGGTTTACTTACTAATGAAGATGAAATGGATTCTGACAAAGCAGTTAAGGGATTGGTGTCACAAGTATTTCTTGGAAGCTCCTGCAGATACTTACAGAAGAGTCACAGCTGTGACATTACACCTGCTCTCTTAAGTCCTAAAACATTGATCAATGCAGAACAGTGGGTACTAGTGTAAAAATGGGGGGATGTTAGTATATGAAATTCACAGCTATATATTGAATCATACATCTCTACTAATGTCCATTTTGTGATGGCAGAGTGGTTTCCTGGAGGGCACAGAGAACTTGTAGTTGGGAAGCCTGAATTCTGCTCCTGAATCTGGTGCTAAGGACCCATGTAGATGACAGTCTTCTCTTTCTTTGAACAATTGGCTACATGTGTAAAGGGAATGCTGGGTAAGCCCACTGAACTCATAGATCCTCCAAACTGCATTTTTATATTTTATCCATCTTAGGATAAAAGGTGGAATCTTGGCAATCTGCTGGACTAAAAGAAACAGCAGGCACGGGGCTGGTGGGATAGATCAGTGCTAAAGCATCTGTTTAGTGTGCACAGGGCCTGGGGTTTGATTCCCGCCACGACCACCCAAAAAGGTAGCCACAGTATTCTTTTCAAGATATCCTGTTGAGCCGGGCAGTGGTGGCACACACCTTTAATCCCAGCACTCAGGAGGCAAAGGCAGGTGGATCTCTGTGAGTTTGAGGCCAGCCTGGTCTACAAGAGCTAGTTCCAGGACTGGCTTGATAGCTACAGCGAAACCCTGTTTCAAAAAACTAAAAAAATAAAATAAAATAAAAAAATGATATATTGTCTAATATGTTTAGAAATCCATTGATTAAAATGCTCATCTCATTTGTCCCGTGGTGTTTTAGTGCCTACTTCCACATTTGGCTACATGTGTAAAGGGAATGCTGGGTAAGCTCACTGAACTCATAGATCCTCCAAACTTCATTTTTATATTTTATCCATCTTAGGATAAAAGGTGGAATCTTGGCAATCTTGACCCACCAGGCATGGGCGTCTTCTTCTCACACTGCTTAGTACTCCAAGGTGCAACGTGACCCTAAAGATACTGCACTTTTGTTCAAGACCCTCAGTCACAGCGATGTCGTCCCATTCAATTAGAGGTGGCAGAGGCTGGCCTGGCTCCAAAAGAAGACTGTCAATTCCTTTCCTTTCCTGTGTCCACGCTCGGCAGGATGCTTCCTCGCGCCCACCTCTCTCCCCCTTGCTGTGACTTTGGCTTCCGCCAGATGTCACACCGCTGCTTGTCACCGCCCAGACTCTCATCATCGCTGATTTTGTTGTTTCAGTGTATTTGTAACAACTGTTCTCTTTAGCTGTAAAATTTATGGAATTTCACACACTTCCTAAACACTACAGTGTTCTTTTTTGTAATAAGGAAACAAACAAGGAATTGTGTACACAAAAGTTAGATTTAAGCAGAGTTTCTATGTGTGATGTACACTCCCCACTCCCAAATGTACAAGTCACAGTGTGTAACTGAGCTTAGTTCTATGATTCTCAGGGGCACAGAGATAAGTTAATACATCTTGATCTCAGGAGGAAGTACATGAGAGATATGCTTTATAGATAGTACCCAGTTCAATGTTATCCCTTTGGTAACCATAAAAGGTAGGTAATTTTATTCTCTGTAATAGCATCTCCTTGATATTTGTATTATCTCGTCCAATCTGTTAGTACAGTCAGTTCCTAAAAGTGAGCAGGTGAGAGTAGCTAGGTTTTTATATTACTGTGCATCCAGTCTTGCCCTGACTCCTTCACACATATTTATTTAAACACCAGGAAATCTTAAAATGGCCTGAAATTCTTCACTTAGTAAATAAGCTTATTGTGTACTTCTTAAGAGGGGAAAGTATCTGCCTAGCCCCTCACACACATGTAATAAGAGGCAATTTTTTATCTTGATATGGTGACACATGTCTATGATCCCAGCACTAGAGATATGAGACAGAAAGCTCACAGCAAATTCAAGGCCAGCTTCATCACATAGTGAGTTCCAGGGCTGTATAAAGACCATGTCTCGGGGCTGGAGAGATGGCTCAGTGGTTAAGAGCATTGCCTGCTCTTCC
>LOJH01016647.1:10633-28461 GCA_001685095.1 Ellobius talpinus
GGCATACATGCAGACAGAATATTATATACATAATAAGTAAATAAATAAATATTTTTAAAAAAGACCATGTCTCCACCTGTCTCCCGAAAAGAGAAAGGCAAATTTTTACAATATCTTATTCTAGAGGCTAAAAGTTATTTTTAAGTCCCTGGTTTGAATTTTTTGAAATGTTTTTCTTTGTATGTCATATACAACTTAAAACTAAGCATGTTGGTGTTTGTAAACCACTGGTGGTGACCCTTAGGGAGTAACCTTAACTCAGTGCTTGGGTTCTGCTAGATGGACGCTGGATATTTGTGCTCAGTCTCAGCCTCTGCTGTAGAAAATGTCTAATCATCTAACGCATAGGTCCCCACTGGCAGACCTCCTAACTTTGTCTTACATCTTTGATAGAATAGAGGTTACTTTGCAAAAGATGGGGTTTTTTTTGGTCCTGCCATTGGCCTTTGTACTGCTCAGTAGTTAGGCAGAGTCTTCCATTTCATATGCATTTAGTTTAGTAAGTGTTACTGTGCATAGGAAATACGGGAACTGATGAAAAAGTACACAGGCTAGAAAGTGATGCTCAATGCTTAGGATGGCCACATCTGCAAAGGCAGTATGAAAATGCTGTTGCTTTCAGCTATGCACATCTTTTAACCTTAGGGTATGAGTAAAGAATCCTAGGAGGGAAACACTAGGAAAGCCCACCCCTTTTTTATTTATTTCTTTTTCTTTTTTTTGTTTAGACAAGGTTTCTCTGTGTGGCCCTAGCTGTCCTAGAACTCTCTCTGTAGATCAGGCTGACCTCACACTCAGAGATCCACCTGCCGCTGTCTCCTGGGTACCGCAATTAAAGGCATGTGCCACCACACCTGGCTGAGACTAGGAAGCTTCATTTACTACTTTGCTTCCATGTTCCAGACAGTATACTGGATACTTTAAATAAACATTCCTCTGTATCCTTTTATAAAGACCCAGACCTGGAAGGAATTTGCCTAGTGCCAGGAGTAGTTGGACTTCCAATTCCTTATACTTTTTATTTCATAGATTGTTTTGTTTTACTGATAATAATTATCACTTATTAAGACTGTATTCTTTAGAGACTTAACCATGTTTAGCATTTTCTCGGACCCCACCCTGCAGCCTTTTGTACTAGGCATTAGCCCGTATTTCAGTTGAGAATTCTAAAATTCAGACTGATGAAGTACTTTCTCTAAAGTAGCACATATGTATGTTAGTAGAGTCAGAATTCAAGCTCAGGCCCAGCCCTTTGCTCCTGTGGCTTGATTCTTCCTGAGTTGTTTGTCTGTGGTTTAGCTCCCTCTTTATTTGGGACTTAATGCCTAGCTCACATCCTAAACTGTTTTCTTCTTAGCAACTTGTGTCTAGAGGGAGGTGGAAAGAGAAGCAACAAATCCACTTATTTATGGATCTGTAGGCATTTAATTTAAACCTGAACCACTTGTCAGAAATGGGGCCTATTGGGCCTGGAGAGGTGGCTCAGTAGTTAAGAACATTTACTGTTTTTGCAGACGGCCTGGTTCAGCTCCCAGCACCCACATGGCAACTCACAATTGTCTATAATCCCAGTTCCAATGGATCCCGTACCTCCTCTGACCTCTGAGGGCTCCTATACACACATGGTGCACTTACATACACTCAGGCACACACACATGTACTTAAAATAAATAGTTTTTAAAAGAAGAAAATAGGGCCTGTTACATCCTTGCCTTGTTTTAGTGGTTTTCATGATATTTTCTTGTAATATTAAACATTAACCACATATATGTTAAAATGTTTGAGATACTCTCTTGTATGATTATTAGTGTTCACTCATTTAACAAATGTTTATTGAATATATGCTGTATGCCTGTGCATCATTGAAGAAGACAGACACACTCCTGTCTTCACAGAGTTTATAATATATGAAATATTTGTGAATAGGTGGATTGTATCTTCTGTATACTGTTTTCCCCATCACACCACGAGAAGTCACCATTGTGTAAGCTGTTAGAACAAAATTGTAGGGACGTGTAGCTGTTACCTTTCCTTATAGAACTGCTTAGAATAGCACAAAGGTGACTTACAATTGATCTGATTCCAGCAAAACAATGACAACATTCAAAACTTTATTTGAAATGTAAAGACGAAACATACCCCCAAAAAAAGCTAGCATAAGTCAAAGGTCTTTGATGGAGCATTGTCAGAATTTCTGAAACTGCAAGTTGTTACCCAGATGTATTGACTTAATTAGTCTAGATAGCACCACTTATTTATGCTTAAGCATCTCACACATGCAAAAGTTGGTAATTCGAAGTCACACAATATTTGTGAGTTATCTTCTGTACCACAAGTTGTAGATTCTGGCTACCAACTTAAGTGTATATGAGATGCTTAAGCATAAATAAATTATATTATGTAGATCAAGTAAGCACCACAGTTGCTTCTGTACTTGTGTTTGCATGGGGTCTCATAAAATCTTCTAGTAATGGCTGTTGAGTAACATGAATTATTCTGAAGCATGATTTAATCTCATACTATAGGAAGACTTCATTAAATAGAACATACCTGGAATCTGCTGCTTGAGGCCTCTTTGAGTGTTTATGGATTCCTAATACACCACACAACTTGGTAAAATTGGTTTGGTTAACCTTGCAGTGGCTATTCTGGCTATACTGAGCTGGGAGGACCAAGTTATGAACTTAGGAAAAAGATTAAACTTACTTTGTGATAGGTAAGAAAATGTATCATGGATTCTCTTACAGGAAGAATGCTAATTAAAGACATTAGGCTAGTCTTTTTCTCCCCATCCCTAAACTATAAGAACATCATAAGATTTAGTGAGGTGATGGTGTCACACACCTTGGGAGGCCAAAGTCAGGCAGATCTCTATGAGTTTAAGGCCACCATGGTCTACAGAGCGAGTTCCAGGACAGTTAGGGTTACACAGAGAAACCCCCCCTCTCTCAAAGAAAAAAGTAAAATAAAAAGACCATCACAATATTCTATGCCTTGTCAGATTTGCAGTACTGACTGTTTTCACACTTTAAAAATAATTCTATTAACTATATATATTTTTATCTTTTGCTAATTTAACCAGAGCTTTTGTTGTTGTTTAAAGTGTGCTTTATTAAAATGTTAGAATGCAGCTAACACACTGGAAATTTAGGTAACTCTCCTGCCCCAGAATCTGGGGCTTTTCCTATATTGTTTTCTCTTGCCTTAGAAGATAGAAAGAAGTAATAGCAATCAACTTAGTTTGGCACATAAGAAAACAAGCTCAGGGCCCAATGAAATGGATCAGCTGGTAAAAGCACTTGCTCCTGGGCCTCAGTTCAGTTCCCATGGCCCACATGATGAGAGAACAGCTGCTGCAAAGTTGTTCTCTAAAGCCACATATGTGCCATGGCATGTGCATGCAGGCAAATACATGTGGTCACACACACAATAAGTAAGCATAATAAAAAAAAAAACAGACATTCATAGCATATAACACTTAAACCTCTTACCTATGGTTGGGCTTACTGAGAACGTAGTCCCAAGTACAGTTCCAGACTACAGCACACTTCACTGGAAATGTGATAGATAGGCTGGCCATTATTTTCACAGTCCTGACTACTTGTGGCTCATTCTTATTCCTGAGAGCTGTCTACTATTTTACTCCATGGCCAGGCACTTGTTTGGAAGTTGGTACTCCTGTAATTTTCGAGGGACATTAGAAGTCTACCTGCTTAGTAGCACAGCTGGGTTAGCAGGATTCCAGTAGGTATATTTGTGTGCTCTAACATGAGTTTCTTCAAGCTACCAAATGCCCAATTAATCACTGTACAAAAATATACAGTGTCTCTTTTAAAGCCATTTGTTGTTCCAACTTCATGTTCCATGATAAAATGTCTCATTTAATTGAACACAAGCATAAGTGTAGGGATAGGCACAAACCATGGGCAAGGCTTGTATGCTACCCCCTGAAGCAGATACAAGAGATATAAGAATAAACAAAAAGGAAGCCCGCAAAATGGGATTGCCACCACTGGTGCCTGGGGCATAGACAGACTGCATTTAGCATGGCAAATGCCCCAGCTGATACGGGGAAAGTAATTATCCATTTGGAAAGAACAGCAACATAGACTTTGTATTTTTAGACTTACAGGTAATATGAAGAACAAATATTTATTAAATGCAAGTTACAACCATCTTTTTATTTGTGTCATTGATGAAAAGTAGATTGTATCCATCTTATCGGAGTCTTGTATTAGAAGGGTGTTGGATTGGAGGGATAGCCCAGTGGGAAAAGCTGCTTACCACCAAGCCTGAAACCTGAGTTTAATCCCAGGACCCACATGGTGGAGGGATAAAGCCAACCCCACAGAACTGTCCTCTAACCTCCATAGATACACAGACACGAGAAGTAAATGGAGCCTTCCAAACAGGAAAGGGAAATGAAGGACATGTACACACACACAATAAATAAATGCAGCTCAAAGAGAAAAAAATGTCAGCAATTCATTTAGCTCTTCAGCTCTGGGGCTGCTCTTTGTCATCATGGACTCCTCTTACTTTTTTTTCCCTGAGTTGAAAAGTACTGATTGCCAGGTAGTGGTGGCACCCACCTTTAATCCCAGGCCTCGAGAGGCAGGTGGATCTCTGTGAGTTGGAGGCCAGCCTGATCTACAGAGTGAGTTCCAGTACAGCCAAGGTTACAGAAAAACCCTGATTCGAAAAACCAAAAGACACCCGGTGGCTGTGGCACACACATTTAATCCCAGCACTCAGGAGGCAGAGGCAGATGAATCTCTGAGTTTGAGGCCAGCCTGGAGTTCTAAGACAGGCTTCAAAGCTACAGAGAAACCCTGTCTCAGAAAAACAAAAGAAAGAAAGGGGGAAGGGAGGGAAGAAAGAGAAAAAAAAGTGTAGTGGTTTTAGTTTAAATATTTGCTGTGCCTCTATCCTTCCCTTCTCTTTTCCCCGCTCAGTAATTATAGAACATACAGTTTACTGTTTGATATTGAGTTAATGCCTAGCCTAAACTAGTTTTGGTGTGGGATTTGGGGGAGGGTGGGATTTTTGAGATATGCCTTACTGTGTTGCCCAGTCTGGACCCCAGTCCTAAACTCCTAGGCTCATTAGCTTGCTTCTTTTGAATGACATAATTGGACCCGATCTCTGGACTGATTGTATAATTGCGTTTGTTGGGTTTTGTTGTTGTTTGAAACAGGATCTCTCTATATAGCCTTGGCTGACCTGGAACTCACAGAGATCTGCCTGCCTTTGCCCCCCAAGTGCTGGGATTTAAGGTGTGCACCATCATTCCATGCTCTTGGTTTCGGTAGTAAAGAATGACCCAAGAACATCTAAGCCTTTGAAGCGCTTTTGTATCATCTCCCCCCTCTCCCCACCACATATGATGTGGGATGTCCTTCTGTATGTGTATTGCTTGTATTAGTTGATGAATAAAGCTGTTTTGGCCAATGGCTTAACAGAGTGAAGCCCAGAGGGAAATCTGAACAGTGATACATATATAGGGGAAAAGAAGGCAGAGTCAGGCAGACGCTGTGAAGCTGCCAAAGGAGAATGACTCCCAGAACCTTACCGGTAAACCACAGTATCATTATGATACACAATGATGAATAGGAAATGGGTTCATTTAAGATATACAAGCTAACTGGAAATATGCCTGAGCCGTTGGCCAAACAGTGTTATAATTAATACAATTTTTGTGTGATTATTCAGGTATGGGTTGCAGGGAAGCAGAAAAGCATTATCTGATTACAACGTGTGTGTGCGCGCACGTGCGTGTATGTGGACAGCTGGTGGGAGTCAGGTTCTAGGGATCAAACTCAGATCATCATGCTTGGCTATCAAGTCCCCTCACCTGCTGAACCATCTTGACTGCCCATATGGAAGACTTTAAATAGAAACAAACAAACAAAAAAGCCTTTTCCTGTACCTCTGACCATGCTAGTTCTCTAAGTAGGAGTGAACTTTTACTTCCACTTGTGATTTAGCCAGTTGCTGCTAATATTTGCTTGTTGTCAAGAGCCAGAACACTCCTGTCTGCATTGTTGGCGTTCTACTCTAATCAGCACGTTGTTGTGTCTTTTCTTTGCAGACTCCATATCATGTGAACCTCCTCCTGGCTGGCTATGATGAACATGAAGGGCCAGCCCTTTACTATATGGACTACCTGGCAGCCTTGGCCAAGGCTCCTTTTGCAGCTCATGGCTATGGTGCCTTCCTGACTCTCAGTATCCTTGACCGATACTACACACCAAGTAAGTACTGGCAGTCTAGGGAGAAACCCTTAGCTGTTTCCCAGTCTTGTCAAACCTTGAAGTTGGCTGACTGCACCCTACAAAGAGGATAACTCCTCTCTGGAAACTGCTCTCTCTCATGGGTCAATACAATCTTCAAAAACCTTATTGATAAAACTCTGCCTGCCAGGGCTGGAAAGGTGCCTCAGCAGTTAGTAGCACTGACTGTTCTTCCTGAGGACCTGGGTTCAATTCCTAGCACCCACATTGTACCTCACAACTGTCTGTTGCTCCAGTTCCAGAAGACCTGATACCATGGCAAAATACCAATGTACTTATTTTTTAAAAAGTCTTCCTGCCAACCAAAATAAGTTACTCCTATCTCTGGAGCTGGGTTTTACTTTGTTTGAAAGGGGTGCTGGGGTAAATGTCACCATGAATAAAACATACCTTATTCAGTTCTTCTCTTACGTTCATTTTCCTCTGCCTAGGTGTTATTGATGTCTCAGCTATAGACAGTGAGCCTATAAACAAAGCAGTTTATGTGAATGTTTTGAACTTGTAAGGGTGAACAGGTCCAACCATGATAGCTAAGGACTTCTTTATTTAAAAACATCAAAGCTTTTGAAGATCACTCCCTCCTATAAAAGAAAATCATTTCTTTGCTTGTACCTAAACTGTCAGCTTGATGAAACATGAGAAGGGCAATGCTTTTGTGCCAAGTCTGTCTTCTGACCCATTCCCAGCCTCAGTGTTAGCTGTGGGGACTGGACATTCCTAGTGGGCTCTCCCAGGCTAGAGATGCAGCACAGTTGAGCATTTCCCCCTTGCACTCCGGTCTTCCCTGGAAACGTCTTAGCAGTCGGCATGGTCTTTTCTTTGTGGTACTGCCCTCTCATGCGCCCTCAGCCATGCTAGAGCTGTAGGCCACATCCTGAAAAGAATTAGCCTGGCCTCCTGGTGACTGTCTCTTGATTTGGCATCTGTCAGTAATACAGCTGACTTCCCCCACCAAAGTAACCACCAGCCACCCTTGAAGCCTAATGCCTAATATGTCATCCCAGTTTGCCACGCCTACCAGCGATCCCTTTGGATCGTGTTCAGAAGAGTTTCAGTTCCATCCTCTTAACTGTCTTCCCATTGTTTCACTGAGACCCAGCTGGGAGCACGAGGATGGCGCTCTGGCCTTGTCCTCCCGATCCCTGATTTGCAGCTGGCAAGGGCAGGTGAAAATGATTTAAGCCCTGGACTAAAGGGGACTGGTGAGGGTGAGCTATGAAAAAGAGAGGCAGGCTGCTGAACTTCTTGAGAGGCGGGTCTAGGCCAGGGGAGACAGAATTCTGTCATGAAGGGTAAGCCCTTCACTGCAGCAAATCAATTTGTGATGGCTCAGGGCTGTGGGAGCATTGGTCTGGGGCGCCCTCCCCTGCATGTGGACTAACTTTGTTACAGGCTAGAAGTCTGAGTGTGTTTTGCTTTTTCCAATTGTGTGGCACTCAGACCTGAGGAAGTTTGAAACTTAATCACAGGCTGTTAGGAGCTGGGCACCCGACAGCCTACAGTGCTCCGCCTCTGTTCTCTTTCAGCTATCTCACGTGAGAGGGCAGTGGAGCTTCTTAGGAAATGTCTGGAGGAGGTGAGTAGCTCCCAGGGGATCCGGAAGGAATGTTTTGTCTCCGTTTGAAGTACCATTCCTGTTCTTGGTTGCTTGTTTCTGCTCCTTGCCAGACAGTCTAATAAATACCCACTGGCCAGATGGGAAGCTGCCTCCAGTGGGGGAGGTTGATGTGAGTGATGCACTTACATATTAGTTTCTCCCATCGGTCACCTCCGGGTCAGTGTCAGTTTCATTGATTTAATTATTTTCCTTTTTGGTTAATCTAGACTAGTGGTTCTCAAAATTCACTGTGTATCACCTCAGGGAAACTTTCCTTATCCCTGGTAGGCTTCAGCACCCAATTCTCAATCATCTGTAGGTAGGTAGAGACTGAGTCTCTTGTTTTAACTGGCAACTAAGTGATTTTTTTTCAATTTTTTTTGAGCCGGGTTTTTCTATGTAGCACCTGGAACTAGCTCTGTAGATCAGACTGGCCTGAAACTCAGGGAGATCCACCTGCCTCTGCCTCCCAAGAGCTGGGATTAAAGATGTCTGCCAGTACATCTGGCTAGGCAACCAAATGATTTTAATGCAGGTGATAATCAGGCCCCAACACCCTGGGCTCTGTACACTCCATTGTGCCACTGTAAAGCCTACTCCCAAACATTGCATTCAGGTCACCGTAGAAAGCTCCTGGGAATTTGGATCAGAAGGGGAGAGAGATCTTTGTTGTGGGAGGTCACAAACCCAAAGTCTCCTCATAGGAAAAGTGTAGGATACTGGATGAGCTGGCAGAAAGTAGCCTCATTAGACATGTCATTCTTTTTCCTTGTGACCTAAGGATGAACTTGAATGGATTGTCTAGTGAGAGAGGGGACAGGAGCAGGTGAGGGCATTGGCAGCACTGTCGGTTTCAGTTGCCTCTTGTATAACTCTATCATTTTTAGACCACGGTGACCTCATCCCTCTTCCTCTTTTTAAATCTCCCTTCACAGGAGCTGCTGAGAATCAGTTGTGGGTTTCTTAGCCATCCAGCTGATGGACAGTATTACCCACAGATACCCTAAGGGGGGAGAGGTAGCCAGGACAGCATTACCCACAGATATCCTAGTAGAAAGGGGTAACCAGGACAGCCTTAACCTGGACTGCAAGAGACAGGCATGGCTTGTTCCAGGAATGTTCTCTAGACATGATTCCCTCTGTCTCTGCAGCTGTACACACACACGGGGAAGTGACTACATAAACTGTTGGCACCTAGGGCGTCCTGTCCAGGTCCAGAGTCTGTTCTTAGATGAGCTCCTTGCTGGCTTTGTATCTGGAGACTTTCTTAGAGGCAAGTGTGTTCTTGTAGGACCGACTGGCAGCAGACTGTGCAGATACACATTGGGTTGTCTCGTGTACCTGCTGACTGGCCAGAGGCAGGCTCACAGCTGCATTTCCCAGGTCATGGTCACTGCCTTCCAGTCAGCATCCAGCTCCTGTCTAGACATTCTTCAGTGACATGGCACCAGCTGGCCAGTTCCACAGGAGAGGCTTTACACTTGCCCCCTTAGCTGAGGGCGGAACCTGCCACGTGCTTAGTAGTCAGTAAATGTCTGCTCACTGGTTTCCTTCGTCTCTCTGCAGCTCCAGAAGCGCTTCATCTTGAATCTGCCTACCTTCAGTGTTCGAGTCATTGACAAAAATGGCATCCATAACCTGGAGAACATCTCCTTCTCTAAGAGGGGCTCCTAACGTCTCGTCCTTCCTCCCACTCATCAGGGGACTTTTTTGATAGACTCCTTAATTTTTTTTTCTACTCTTTTGGTGGGCACTCTTGATAGATGGTTAATTCAAAATAAAGCTGACAATACTGAATTGAGCTTTCTGGTTTTGGTCTCAGTTTGCCTAACATCAGTAGAAAGGAACAGGAAGGAAGGTTTTCGTCTTGCCAGAATGCACCCTCCCTCTTTAATAATCTAAGTGGTTCACAGCCCCACACTCTTTCTTGTCCATCTTCCATCTAACTCTGTCAGTCTTTGCTTGTTAATGTCTTGTTCTCCTTGAAGCAGTGGTTCTCTTTGCCTTTAAACTTAAATCTTTTTTTGTTGTCTGAAAATGGTGGTGCACACCATTAATCCCAGTACTAGGAAGGCAGAGGCTGAGGGAATCTCTGTGAGTTCGAGGCCAGCCTGGTCTACAGAGCAAGTTCCAGGACAGGCTCCAAAGCTACAGAGAAACCCCGTCTCAGAAAAAGAAAAAAGAGATACAAGTATACACAGGGTAGCCCAAAGGTAGAGTACCTACCTGCTTAACAAGCTCAGACGCTGGCTTTGATCTGCAGCATCACACAACACAAAAATAAAGGCTATTCATACCTGAGGGTTTTGTTTTGTTTGTTTTTTTAGGTCTTTTGTTTTTTTTAAGGAGGTGGAGTTTTTTATTAAAAAAAATTAATGTGTTTACATGTGTCTCAGACTCCAACATTGATGGAGTTGGTTCTCCCAACTTCGTATGGGTTCTGTGACTCAGACTTGGGCAGTCGGATTTGCATCATTGGTCACCAAATGCCTAATGAGCTATCTCACTGTATATCCTAGGATGATCTGGAACTTACTCTGCAGACCAGGCTGGCCTTCAACTCACAGAGACCTGCCTCTGCCTTCTGAACGCTGTATCTAAAGGTGTGTGACACGGTACCCAGGTAAGTCTTTTCCTGACATAAGGACTCATTGCATATGTATAGTCCAGGCTGTTCTAGAAATTGCTATGGTGACCAGGCTGACCATAAACTCATGATCCTTCTGCCTCAGCCTATATTAGAAATTGTTTTGTGCCAGTGCTTACAAATCTACCTTATTCTTGTGAACAGTTATATTCCCTCAAACAGATAAACCACAGGTGGTTAACCAGACAGCTATACCCCTTCCCCCCAGAGTATGTGTTTCTCCGCTGAAACAGTGGTTCTGTGTGGGTGTGTTTGTATATGTTTGTATATGGAACCAGGGACTCAGACTCATGCACTCACCACCGCCCACTGCATGTGTGCCTGGTGCTCAGAAAGAAGAGCATCAGATCAGAGCTGGAGTTAGGATGGTTTTGAGCCTCCATCTGGGTGCTGGGAATGGAGCCTGGGTCCTCTGGAAGAACAGCCAGTGCTCTTGACTGCTGAGCCACATCTCCAGCCCCAAACATTAGTGCTTAAGCTGTTTGTATCAGAATAACCTGAAGGTGTTTTCTTTTGTGGTGAAATTGATTGCACTGCACTCCAGACTTTGAGATGCTTTGGGATTTTTTGTTTTTAATTTTTATTTGTTTGTTTATTGAGACATGTTTTCTCTGTGCAGTCCTGGCTGTCTTGGAACTTCATCTATACCAGTCTGGCCTTGAACTCAGAGATCCACTTGCCTTGCCTCCCAAGTGCTGAAATTAAAGGCGTGTGCCACCACACCCAGCTGGATGTGGGAATTTTTTTAAGCTTCTCAAATTCTTATCTTCTGTCTTGTCAGAAAACCCCTGAATTGAGTTTTCCTGGGAGCTGTGACTGAAATCTAAGTTTGCACTCTATCCCCTTAGGGTTTGGTTTTTGTTTATTCCTTTTTGGTGTTTAGAGATAGACTCTCATGTAGTCCAGGCTAGCCTGGAAATCCTGATTCTCCACCTCCTAGGTGCAGGGATAACAACACATGTGCACAGCAATGTCCAGCTTACTGTAGGGCTTAATGAAACAAACCAGTTGGTCCTGCTCTTGTGGTTTGTGCCTGTGGGGGTAAAACCTGCCTTTTTACATCTGATCTCTGCATAGACCAAATAAGCCCAGCAAGTCACAGTACATAATACGTGTACCATTTCACTTGACACACACACAAACAGCACACCGACGTGACAAGGTGTGTGGACTCCTGCCATCACGTTCAGAAGAGCCTACTGTTGTCTAATTACCTCTCTTTCCTTCTCCGCTTACTCAGAGCCCTTCGTGAACAAACACCCTCCATCACTGCCCAGGTGGACACATTGGGACATGAGCAGAAGTCAATAAAATGAACCTCCAAGTCATTAGGATAAATGACTCGTGCTGGACAATTTCAAATTTTCAAATTTAATTACATTGTACATAAATAGAACAGACAGCAGGTCTGTGGTGTGCAACCTGGGTTCAAGTTCTGTGATTTGTGCTGTACCATCTCTGTTCCTCAGGGGCCTCTCCTGCCCACTCCTCCCTAAGAGCAGGAAGGATCCAAAGAGCCCACTGGGACCTCCTGCTATCCCCCTTTCTCTGGGGCTAGGGGATTCTGGAGTGGAGGTCACTAACTCCTCAGTAGCACCTCAGATTTGTTAATGGCATCCCCTTGGGGCACCCACTGCTGCCCAGGCATCGCAGTGGGAAGGGTTCTGCCCCCTGAACCAGACTTTTCCATGACAGTTTCCTGTCAGAGCCTTGCCAGAAACCTTCCCTGACTCAACCAGGCTTCTGGATAAAAGTTCTCTCTCTGGCCTGAATGGAATTCCACCTGTTAGTCTTTTCAGGGCCCCCGCAGCAGCCAAGGCCTCGTCTCAGGCATCGGGAGTCACTTCACTACAAGCATCGGTTACTTCCGATGCTTGGCATCCTTCTCTGAAGCCTTGGTTTCTCCGTGCCCACTGCCCGCACTGCTTAGAAACATCTTGTCCAGTCCTTTGAGCGACTCTAGCAGGTAGTTTTGGAAGGCAGTGAGGGCAGCACAGATGGCAGGCCCCCCGAAGCCATGAGTGATGAGACTGAAGTGTGTCAGACAGCTCTGTACCCCAGGGTCCAGGATGAGTGCTGGGCGGCTGTTGCCCAGTGGGGAGCGGTCCTGAGCCATCAAGTCTGCAAACTCCTTGCAGATCTGCCTGGTGGGAAGAACAATCCGAGGTTAAAGAACAAGGTTCCAAACCCAGCGGAGGGCCTACTTGCTGACTCTTTTTGAGACAGGGTTTCTCTATGTAGCCCTAGCTGTCCCAGAACACTATGTAGACCAGGCTGGCCTCAAACTCAAAAAGATCTACCCGTCTCTGCCTTCCAAATGCTGGATTTAAAGGCATGGACCACTTCACCCAGCAATTTACTGGATTCTTTATTTACACTATCCATATAATTTGACCTTCCTGACAACCTACAAGTAACAATGATACTGTTTTGCAAAAACTGAAACTGACTTTCATAGATGTTAGCTCAGCAGCTCAGCGCTGCACACTTGTGAACAACTCATGCTAATACCTTAATTTCTCTCCCTTAGACGTCCTATCTACCTAATGCACACAACTCAGCTGCCTATTCCCTTAAACTTTCTGGGGTCCCTTCCACCCAAACAGTGCTTCACAGAAGCTTGTCTGTGAAATTAAGAGAACAGCCCAGAATCTGGGTTGCATAATTAAAATAGCAGCAAATATCGATGTACCATATCCACTGTATACGTCATCTTACGTCAGCCAACAAATCTATACCGTTATCCTCATCATATGGTTCCAGACAGATTAGGTGACCTAATCTACATATGTCATTTTATATCATCCAACAGCTCTATACTGTCATTCTCATCATATGGTTCCAGACAGGTGACCTAATCTGTATGTCATTTTACATCATCCAACAGCTCTATACTGTCATTCTCATTTTCATATGGTTCCAGACAGATGAGTGGCTAAGATTTGTGAAGCATATGTGTGACGCAGGTCAGAGAATCCATCATTCATCCTTGTATCTGGCCATGCATCTTAGGCAAACCAAGGTCCCAAGAGCACTCATTGCAAGAGCTGACTCATATTCATGAATGAAGCTGGCTCCTTTTGGACAGGCTCCTCTAGCCACAGGAAGAAGCCTTCCAGGACTCTGTAATAAGCAGTCCTGTAAGACTGAGTCCCTTGCTGCTTAAAGGAGGAAAGCCCCACGTGGAGGGCGGAGTTGTGATTTGAAGACCAAACCCACATAAGTCAGCTGGACTAGAAGTTTGAGTGGTCCAGACTGGGAGGTCCTCCAAGGCATCTGGATTTAGCCTGCAGAAGAGAATTCTGAGCTCTGTATCTCTTCTAGCCCTTTCTTCCCACCTCTCAATGAGACTGTTGCCTTCCAAATGTCTTTAGCCTTCTGGATTTTATATATTGAAATCTTTGCTGAGATATGGATGAACATAGAGCCTTTGGGAGGTGATGAAGTCATAGGGCTAGAACGCTATAGACCAGTGGTCCTCAACCTTCCTAACGCTGTGACCCTTTTAATACAGTTCTCATGTATTAAAATTATTTCATGGCTACTTCATAACTGTAATTTGCTACTGTTATGTATCATGATGTAAATATCTGAAATGCAGGCTTATCTGATATGTGAACCCCCAATGGGGTCACAACCCACAGGGTTGAGAACCACTGCCATAGGCGCCATTAATACCTTTGTGCTCCTTTACCATGTGGAGAACACAAAAAGATCAAGTGCTGTTTGTATGTTAGAAAACAGGCCCTCACCATATACAGACGCTGTTTCCTGGTCCTGAACAGCCTCCAGAACCATGAGAAGTAAGCTGCTACCCAGCTGACAGTATTTTATTATAGTAACCCTTGGGTAAGATGAGAAGACCTGAAGTAGCAGCATGCAGTCGGTGGTGAGGGAGGGGGCAGTGGGACCTGCAGAGGGCTTAGATATGGCCTAAGGACTTAAGAAGAAAAGTCACAGAAGCAGAATAACCCATGTGGACCCGTGCCAGGGCCTGGGCTGGTCATGCCGTGAAATCATAAGGAAGTGTAGCACCCATACATGGGCTGCAAGCCTGCATATGACACTGTTTTTAATGTGTGCATATAATGGATGTTTACTTGTGTTGTCTGTATGTGCCCTTGGAAGCTTGTGAGAGTGTTCATCAAAGTCTAAATGCAATGAACACGGTACCTAAAGATAATCTGCAAATACCCGTGTGTGCCTGTATGGCATGTACAAGTGTTCCCATGTGAACTTCAACAAGGAATCCAGCTGCCATGTATGGTGCCGTATATGCTGTATGAACATGTGTGTAGTCATAGGTCTGACACGTGTATCTGCGTTGCATCCACGTTTGCCATGCGCAGTACCGCCTCACTCACTTGGCAGCCAGCAGCATGCTCTTGCGGCTGTGCAGTTCCCCAGGGTCAGCGTGCTGTCGGCATAGGTACTCAGCAGCTGCCTTGGCTGGAAACTCCGTCTCACAGACATAACCAAAGTCCCGAGCCAGGTGTACAGCTTCTCCTGGGGAAAGAAGGGATGTTACTAGGTGTACCTCTGAAGACCAGAGCCTAGCCTTGAATGTCTTAACCCCTGGCTAAGGAGTGTCCTGCTTCTGGAGATGCCCTCTCTGTTTTTTTTCTTCTCAGTTCCAGCTTCATGTCCATCACCCTTGGCTCAGAGATGGAGCTGGGACCAATATGTATCCCAGAACCAGAGTCTAGAGTCAGCAACCTCTAGGGAAGAGGGATACACCCCTCACCTACTTACCATATCCAAATACTGACCACTTGCCCTCCCCTACCACATCCCAAGTAACTCTACTGTATGTGCACATAGATGCACAGACACATAAACAAAAAGGGTTAGCTCCAGAATTTCCCACAGATACCAAAATAAGTGGGCACTGAAATCCCTTACATAAAATGGCATGGTGTTTGCATATAAATCTACTTACATCCCCCGTGTGTTACAAATTGTCCCTTGGTGGCTTAAGATCCCTAATACTATATAGCTGCTATGTATGTAAAGATCTATGTGCATTATTGGTAATGACCAACAATGTCTGCATGTGTGCAGCACAGGGGCAACTTTTCCAAATATTTTGAACCATGGGTAATTAAATCCTCAGATGAGTTGACTGCCCATGCATATCACACATATACTTCTTTATACATGACACACTGAGCACATGTGCCGGTACAGCAATGTTCACGGGCATAGCTAAAGGATACCCTCCTACACTAGATGACATGTCCCCTCCCGTTCATATGCATCATCTGCAGGCCTTACTCACCTTCCACCAGGGAGGTCAGCAGCGTCACATTAGCTGCCTTCCGACGGCCAGCTGGCAGGTTGAGCCCAATCTTCTCCAGTCGCTCCCGCAGACACCGGCCCCCATTCTTGGACTTGGCCCTTAACATACACAGACAGAGACAGACACACAACTATGAAGATGAGAGAGCCGCCTACAGGCTAAGTGACTCCCAAGGACCTTCCCTGTTCGCTATATCAGCCCCTGTTAAGGCTTGGGTGTAGCCATGACCTTGAAGTTTCTGAGCAAATCCCAACCTGTCCCTCCATTGTGCAGTCAGGATTGGATAAGAAGCAGCACCCCACTGTAAGAGCCTTCCTTTTCCCCAGGCCTCTCAATAGCAGGGGCAGCCCAGGGTAGGAAGGACAGGGTAGCATCTGAGGCTCCTTCTTCCCCACCTTAGCACATTTGCTGGGGACACATAAAACTGTACAGGACATACAGGGATGACAAATACAAGGAGGCACAACTATATACAAAGTCAGCTACATATACACAGATGAACCCACCCTCAGTGTCTCCAAGAATGGAGACACATAAATAACATTAGAGACATACAGACATGAACACCAGGGAACATGCAGAGACACATGTGCACATCAGCATCCCAGAGATGTGCATACAATCCCAGGGACTTAACACAGGTCCATACAGGACATTCAGAGATCAAGAGTAAGAGGACAGCCCTCACTGCACTAATGTGCCCACACACACAGAGATACACACATGTAAACTAACTGCATAGAAAAAAAGGAAAGAAAAAATTATGAGAGAAGAATAAAGAAGAAAAAAGAAGCGGGGTGGTGGTGGCGCACACCTTTAATCCCAGCACTCTGGAGGCAGAGGCAGGTGGAGCTCTATGAGTTTATGGCCAGCCTGGTTTACAGAGCAAGTTCCAGGATAGCCATTGCTACACAGAGAAACCCTGTCTGGGGGGGCAATAAGCCTGCAGGTGCACATGCAATTGCACATTGCACATGTATGTGCAGGGGACCCACTGTAGGCCACACATTCCCAACTAATGCAGTACCTCACCCTGGTAAAAACCACTCTTGGCCATCATACCACACATACACATGCAGTCCTGAGATCATTACAGCTTATCCCTGAAGCAGATCCCCTGATGAGACACAAGAACATGCAGAGAGAAAAACATGGCCCATCATGCGCCTCACTCCAAGCTCACACCAATGAGGCCTGTGCTGCCCTGGGGAAGAGCTAAAGGAAGAGCCACTCTTCCCAGAACCAGCCCTGCCCAGCCTACTTAGTCTTTTTCTCTGTCTTCATTCTCTGCCCCTGCTCAATCTCAGACCCAACAACTCATGGGAGGTGCTGGGACCTCGGCCAGCCACCCCAGACCATGTACAATCCTGAGTCCTTAGACACTGCTCTATCAGAGAAACTGAGGCGGGGATGATGTCGGGGCCTGGAGTGAGGCTCTGATGCTGTGAGGTCTGGAGATTCTAAAGATTTTGGCTGGGGTGCTGTGTAGGGTTGTGGGCTGGCCTTCCTACCTTCGGAGGACACCCCCCAGGAGGGAGGCGTTGAGACACTCTGGAGGTGAGAGTCGCCGCTGCACCTCCCCCACGGTCACCTTGTACTTGGATGTTGAGCTGAGCAACGACAGCCGGCCAGGCACGGAGCAGAAGACCTCACTGGGGTTGCTGATGCCGCCGACCAGGCTGTCTTTGGCCAGGGAGAGGGCGGAGAGGCTGCCGGCTTTGGAGGGAATGGGGACTGTGGAGCAAAAGCAAGGGGAGAGAGAGAGGGGACACCGAGTCAGCGACCAACCGCAGGACAGGCGTCAGTCAGCTGTGATGCAGGCAGGCTGACGCACCACCAGCTGTGGATGTTGAACACTTTGCAGAGGGAGGGTTCTTTTTTTAATATTTATTTATTTTATTATGTATACAATATTCTGTCTGTCTGTATGCCTGTAGTCCAGAAGAGGGCACCAGACCTCATTACAGACAGTTGTGAGCCACCATGTGGTTG
>LOJH01016649.1:36930-47843 GCA_001685095.1 Ellobius talpinus
ACCATCTGTAATGAGGTCTGGTGCCCTCTTCTGGACTGCAGGCATACACACAGAGAGAATGTTGTATACATAATAAATAAATAAATATAAAAAAAGTATATATATAGTGGCTTAAAATACTAGTAAGACATTAAAAAATAAGCATTTACAATGGAAAACCATTTTCATTTCTATCACATCAAAAGATATTATGTTTTTTATTTATCTTTTTTTTCCCCCTGAGAATACAGCCCTTCTCTATATAGCCCTTGTTGTCCTAGAAGACCTGTAAACCAGCCTGGCCTTAGAGATCCATCTGTCTCTGCTTTTGAGTACTGGATTAAAGGCCTAAAGATATGTGCTACCACCACCTGGCTTTAAAGTTTATTTTAAAGTTGTTTTCTAAGAAGGAGATCAAAGATATCCTCATCCAGTATGATTGTACCCTGCTTGTAGTTGATCCTCATCACTATGAATCCAAAAAGTTGGGAGGTCCTGATGCCCGTGCTTGATACCAGAAATCCTACCGAAAATCCCAACTGAAGGATCAGGGTTTACCCTTGTAATATACATCCTAGAGTTCTAATGTTAAAAAAAGTAAAAAAATAAATAAAGTAGTTTATTTTTTTAAAAAAATAATATAAAAGTTGTCAGTTGAGCCTTTTGTTTCTCTTTTGGAGACAGAATCTCACTATGTAGTTTAGGCTGACTCTGTCTCAATGTCATTTCTTTTGTGGCTGACTACTGTTTCTGAACTACTGTTTTAATTTTACATATCGATCCCAGAACTTCAGGTGCCCTTCCCATACTAATTAATCTAGGGAGTTCATCAGCCTCTATCAACAAGTTATCTTCTCATATTGCCATTTTTTTTATATTCTTCACACTATCTTTCAATAGCTAAAGAACAAATCGTTATTCAATGACTTCCGGTTTACTTTAAGTCTTCTCTTACTAGGACATAAAATCTGTAACAGCAAGCACATTAGCATAGTTCTATCGGCCATACCCATTTATCCCTGGGAGGAGGCAGACACTTGCTTTACCTGGGACACTCGCAATGCACAGAACATGAGAGTTGCAAGCAGTGAAACTGTCTAGGATGTTGCCAGGCTGAACAGCATCAATGATGATAACCTTTGTAGCTGAATGGGTGCTGGTACAGATCCATACTTGACTGGACAATTCTTCTTGATTTTTTAATTCTTTCTGCTGTTCCTGAGTAGGCAGAGGAAAATGTTTAAAATTATATGAATGTGAAAATATCCCTAAGACTGTGTTCTTAAACTAAAATGCATTATTATTTCAAAATATATTCAGATTGTTTAGAAACTAGAATTGTTTATCAGTATTACTACACTAAAACTTAGTTGTTAAGCAGATTGGTGATAAAAAAAAGTTGGTATTTTCTTTGTGGTAGTGGTCATACACATTTGGCAATATATTTGAATATATGTAAATAACACTTCAGTAAAATGAATGTTAAAGGAACATACGGGGAAAACAGCAAGTTCACAGTAATCCCCACTACAGGATGCCTCAAATAAGTTTTGTATTTAAGAGCTGAACTCCTACACTCATAAACCAGGAGGTCAAATATTAGTGTACACTTACCTTGAGTTCTTGATCCAACTTATCTAAACTACTCTGAGATGCACTTCGCTGTTTACTGCCTTCAGTGTCCAGCCCAGCAACATCCTTGTAAAATACACTTGCTCCAACAACAGAGCCACCGTCTCTAGTCTTGCCACCAGATAAGTTGACTCCTACAGCACACCACAGCTTTTCAGAGGTAGGGGTGAGAAAGAAAGGTATTATGTCACTTTTGATCTCTACACATAATAAAAAAAATTCACCTTTTCTTAAAATGGGTGCTTTAATATACTCTAATGTTGTACATTGGGTGCTGTGGTGCACTTAGAAGAATGAGAAAGAGATAAAGGGTTCAAGGCTAAAACAGGGAAGAAAAAAAAGGAGTTCAAGGCCATCCTGGATTATAATACAGAGATTCTGTTTCAAAATACAAAAAATTACCAAGTTTTAAAATGAGCAATCATTTTACTAATAAAAGCACCGTTTAGGTTTTTTTTCTTTTTTGGGGGGGTCCACCTAGAGTTTAAGAAGTCTGTCCTTCAGTGTCACAATTAGCTTACCTTCATGGATGCATCTTTTTCATCCAGTGGTCTGAGATAAACAGGCACGGGTAGATTTTTCATCTTATTTTCCCCTTGACCATTGGCCACCTAATGGGGGGGTGAGGGAGACACATATTTGCTCCTGAAATCAAGTTCAGCTTGATTCTGTCACTCTGACTAGAAAAATAAGTAAAATCTCAAGTAGCAATTACAGACAATAAGTAGACCAGTTCAACATGAGGCAGAAGTTCACAATCACACATGTGCACACCTAAGTATGTATTTGTATACAAAAAACGTTTAGTCATTTAGGAGTGTATAGATCTGGAATGTTTTATTACTATTATAGGGCTCTAGAAAATAGCCTGAAAACCCCTATTCTCCATATTTCTCTAAATGTGCCAAATCCAATAAAATGAGCAATTTATGATATTTTCAGTTCACATTTTCCAAGCATACGTCACTCAACCTGCATTTTCTGCTAGACGCTCTTATCACATTCCCAGGTTACCTGTTTGTACTTCTGAGGCAGACTCCAGCCAAAAGCTTGCACGCGACCATCTTCCTTCTGAACATGTGCCTTCACCTGCCGATACTGCTCTCTCTTTTGCTCTCTGCGGGAAGCTAAACTAGCCTCAGTTCTAAAAGAAGACATTTGTAGTTTTAATTAAGTGAATGAAACAAGACCTATAATCCCAGCATTTGAGTGGGCCACTCTGGGGTACATGACCCACATGCACATACTCCGACACCAGGATTATACCAAAGCTGATCTTTCCAGGTTTGTGAAATTAGTCTTCTGTAGGCTATGTAAGCATGTTGTATTAAATTAAGTTATTAGTCACCAAAGTTATGAAATTTCATATGCTATATATAAAAGGGAAAAATTCTGAAGTAATCTGGGATCTTCCTTTTCTTATTTAACAAATACTAAGAATTTTCTAATGCTAGATATTGTGTTATAGTATGCTTAGGTAGGTGATTAAGTCAAACTTTCAGATTCTACTCTTTCATTTTTAAAAATTTATTTATTTTAATTTTATGTATTTTGAGTATTTTGTCTACAAGGATGTCTGTGTACCATGTGAATGCCTGGTGTTCTCAGAGGCCAGTAGACAAGAGCCTTGGATTCCCTGGGATTAGAGTTTCACATCATTGCAAGCCACCATGTGGGTGCTGGGAACTAAATCCAGGTCCTTTGGAAGAACATCAGTGTTCTTAACCTCTGAGCCATCTCTTTTAGCTCCTAGTCACTTATTTTAGAAGACAAAAAGGCCAACTGACTTAAGCAAGCTTTAAAAATATGGAGTGAAATATAAAAATGATTCTAAAAAGAATTTCTCTTTCTTTTGGCCATTTATACTTTTGTGAGGTGACTTTCTGTATAAACTATATTTACAAAATTTACTGGTGTGTCAGACACTATACATAGTGTATAATTTTAACCTAATGTGTTTGAAATAATTTTTCAGAGAGGAAAAAATGGGCCGAGAGATTAATTTGTTCACATGCAGAGTCAGAAGGGAAAACCAAGTCCTTCTGACAACCAAAGGAAATGTTAAAACACTTAGGATTAAAGGCTTAAATTAAGTATTCAGTATTTCTATTGATATTTATCAATACTGTTGTGTCAATAAAAATTCCCTTTCCTTATGAAAACTATGAAGTGCAATTTTCTTTCAAAATTGTATTACATCTTATTTAACGTGTGTGTGCATGTGTGTGCATGTGTGTGTATATGTGTCATTGTGTTCCTGGGAGGACAGGGGACAACTTGTGGAAGGCAGTCCTCTCCTTCCAACATAAAGGTCTCAGGAATCAATCTCAATTAAGTGCAACTTCAATAAATACTGGCTACAAGTCATTCATTCATTCATTCTTTAATTTTGGGGCAAAGTCTTACCCTGTGGCCCAAGATGTTTTCAAAAGTGCAATCTGCCTGCCTCAGTTTCCATAGGTTTAGGATTACATTGCTTAGCCCTACAGGTAATTTACTTAAAAGGCATCCACTCACGTTACAGAAACCCATCCTTCTTTTTTCTTCTCCTCACAACTCCATCCCACAAAATAATTTCCTTTGTTCTTTAAGACAGGATTTAAGTGTGTAGCTGATGCTAGACTGAACTGTCTATTCAGATCAGGCTGGCCATGAATTAGGGATGATCCTCTTCTATCAGTATCCTGTGTACTGGGATTACCAGGCTAAGCTATTATGTCTGGCTAGCAATAGCTTCTTTAGAGTTATTGGAAGCCCTGTGAAGTAAGTGGTGAAAGATTCTAACTATGAACTTACTCTGGGCATGACCATTGCTTGGAATACTTACTCCTCACTAAGGAAATCAAATGCCTTGGACTTATCGCCAGGGAGCTGAGATAGGGTGCTGCTCCTTTTCTTTACAGAGGGAGTCACGTGAGAAGTGGGTGCATTGTACTTCAGATTCACAGGGGGTTCAGGTTTCTTTGTTGCATTACTTGAAGAGCTAAAAAGTCGGCTGAAACTAACAAAACAAGCAAACAAACAAAATCCACAAGTATATCTATTATATGCACTGTTAAAACCAATCCCCGATTTTCTATAAGTTTTTATGCTCAAGAAAACTTCAAAGACTTTACATGGCAGTGAGTTAGACAATAACAAAACCAGTTTCATAGCTATACTTTAGCCTGAGCAGTCACAGCTAAACTTGGACATTCAAGGGAAAGAAACTATTGCTTAGAATGCCAGACACCTAATAAGTTCCATAATGAAAGAGATGCTCCTGCATATAGAAAGCTTCTACTGAACAAACACAATACAAAGGTTCCCCAACTAGCTCCTACTGGGGACAATGTCATGGTGGTTGTTAAGCAGCAAGGTAATTACTGTGTGATGACAGCGGAAGCTTAGTGTGCAGCACGTAGAACAGTCACTTCACCAAGTCAACTCATATCATGAATTTTCTAAGTTCAATTTAAGTAACTATTTTCATGTCCACAGTTTTAAAATATTTATGCTTCTAGTAAACAGACTAATCCTAAACAGGTAAGTTTTAACTTCGGTAAACACAGTGCTTCTGGTACAAACATAAAATAGCTTAACACACACAGACAAACCAAGCAGTGCAAATACTAAATTTCTCATCTTTTCTTTGATGGGGATTCATGCGACTGTCAATTTTACAAATATTTCCCCACTATTTTATGTAAACTGACAGAAGATTCCACCAAATGCATAACCAACACAATGCAGCTTACGATAGACAACTTTGGGTCCTCAAGCACAGCCTTACCGAGTTGGCATGCTGTATATTAAAGAGAACTTCTGTTTAGCTATTTCCTCCTAACTGGGAAAAGTCAGCACAATGTCTTGAAGCATCACCTATGCTTACGGTCTTCAGTATACTTACAACTGCCAGATGCTTGACCTTTTCTTTTCTTGCATGGCTGGATTTTCTCGTGATGCCCTAAATTTAACAAAAGTATTTTTTATTATTATTATTATTATTATTTTATTATATAGGTGTTCTACTCTTTTCTCCAAAGAGCAAAAGACTGACAAAATTCATGGGATACACAGAGTCAACAACTAAATTTAGCAAACAGTTGCTTTGATCTTTCATGAAACAACCTGCTAAATCTAACACTGCTTAAAGCAATTACTAAACCTTCTTAAAAAGCTCAGATTCTTGACAGGTTATCCCTATGTTTGATAAATACCCAACAAGCCTCAATGTTGATATAAAAAATGTTCTACTTTTTTGTTGTTGTTAAGAAATGAGGTCTCACTATGTTGTATAGACTAGGTCTGAACTTTTGGTCACACACAGTCCCCTTTCAAGCGGCTAGACTACGGGAGCATACCACTATGACTAACAGTATGAAAGTATTTAAGATGGGTATAATGGCACGTAACTCTAGTCCCAGAACTTAGGGGGCTGAGGCAGAAGGATCACAAGTTTGGGGCCAGTTTGGAGCCAGAACTTCCCTCAAAAAAAAAGTAAGAAAAAAAATTGAAAAGATCTACTCCAGCTCCTTCTTTACAATACTACTTTATAAATCCCTGTTCTTACCTGAAGTTTTCTTTCTTTTCTTTTCTTTTTTTATCTGCACTCTTAACTCACAAAACAGCTTGCAACCACACTGCAGGCCACATAATAAGTAAGCAGTGCTAAAAATGATGTAATTAGAAGGAAGTAAAGGTTGGAAGTTAGATTTATAGACTAGTTTATAAATTTGATGTGATAATCCAAACTCAAGAATATGAGTAAATTAATGGGAAGTCAGGTGGCAAACTTTTCAAGAGCTAGATGCCAGCAATAGATGAGTTTTAAGAGCCAGTAAAAGACAGATATGTGTCCTCTCACAGGTGCAAGTTTAAAAAGGAAGTCAGCTTGAATGCAAAAGAGTAATTACTAGAGGATAGAAGTGGGGAGAGTGAATAAAGAGAGGCCGCTGGATTTGATGATTGAACTGCATTGCATGCACACACTGGCACTCAACTCCATCAAATATGAACCATTAAAACATGTTAATGATAAAAACAAGGATCTAATTGGCTGAAAGATGCCAATAGAAGGTACATTTTGCATGAAGAGAAATGAGGGGGAAGTCAAGTGTATTTTATAAGAAGTTATTAAATAAAGACATTTTTTCTATACTGCATGTTAAATTGACAGAAAAATAATGTCAATTTTCATATTTTAAAAAATAGGTCAAGGTCCTGTACTATCTCAAAAGACACCTAGTTTTTGGACTATATCTGATCTTGTCCTATGACTAACCTAAATGTTAACTCAGAAAGTTTCTCCTAGTGAACAAATAAAATGGCATGAACCCTCAGGCAGCACTTCAGTTGGCAACAAAGAGTGCATGCATCTAAGGAGACAACAAGAAACATCAGGGAACTCATCATACGGACCGGATCATCTCTGTCCATCGCACAGCTTCTTGAAGCTCCATCAGTCTCTCTTTGTACTGGTTTCTCTCCATGAGAACTCGGGCCATTTCCACTCTAGTAAACCTCTTCCTCTGGGCTGTGGGAATGTCACTCTACAATGATAAGAGGAGGGCAAATCACCCTGAAGTATATGTTTTGGTGTTAACCTCATACTGAAACCAAATCTTTAGTTTTTAAACATTTCTTTCAGTTTAATAAAGAAATGTTTTAACTTAATGACTTTAAAATGTCCTTATAAAATAAGGACACCAGACACTCAAATTTTTATTTAGGACTAAAAGGAAGTAGGCAATTTAATTTCTGAGTATAAATATTAATATTGGGCATGTAAAAGAATTATTAAAATTACAAATTTTCAGCTAATACCAAATAGAGAGATTTAATATGCCCTCATAAATTTTACTTGGAAACATTATTCTAACTAACATTTTAAATTCATGGCCTGCGACATTCAGAAAACTGTTACAATTAGTTCCAAAAGAGGTTCATTTACTTCAAACTATCAATCCATATACATATCCAGAAGTCAACATAAATAGTGAACCTATTACCTAGTTGCTAAGGAACCAGACTATAACAGTAAAAACAAAGAACAACAACGAACCACCAGTGGAAACACAAGATTATTGCTATAGGGAATAGGATACAAATATGGAAGCCATACAGAAGTAAGGCTCCAAAGCGCATATCCAAGTTAACTTCCTTCTGCTGCTAATCTCTCAGTCTTCCTCTGCGGAAGCAGGTAGGTTTAATGATAGGGTTTTGTTTGGTTGAGAGGAGCATGTACATTTTAGATCAAGACTGAAATCTTGGAACAGCGAAACAGAAAGTGAGTTCAACTCTCAGCAGTCTTCCACCTTTGTCTTCCTGCCTCAGAACTTAGTCCACTCTTCAAACAAAAGCCATCCACAAATAACAAAAGGACTAAATTCTGCCTAGAGGCAAGTGGATCTCTGAGTTCCAGGCCTGCCTGGTCTACAAAGTGAGTTCCAGGACAGCCAGGACTACACAGAGAAACCCTGTCTCTAAAAATAAAACAAAAACCAAAAACCAAAACAAAACAAAAAAACAGAAATAAAGAAAGACCCAAATTCAGCAACATAGTAATAATAGTACTACTACGTACATACTCGNCAGAAGCCTCCATACCAAAGACTTGTATAGTAATAATGTTCTGTTTTCTTTTACTGGAGGGTGTTGGTGTTGAGGTAAGCTCTCACTACATATGTAGAGCCCTGTCTATCTTGGAACTCCCTACGTAGAATAGACTGGATTCAAAGTTACAAAAGACCTCCTGCTTTAAGTGTTGAGATTAAAGGGGTGTATTATTATACCTGGCTGCTTTTTGTTTTTAAACAAGATCTCACTATGTAATACAGGCTAGTACAAGTGACCTCCCTACACACAGGCCAAGCTTCCTACCACAGTCTTTTGACATGCTGGGATCATCAGTGTAGTAGTTTGAATGTAAACTGGCCCCTATAATCTCATAGGAAGTGGCACTATTAGGGTGTGTGGCTCTGTTGGAGTGGGTATGGCCTTGAAGAGTGACACTGTGGGGGCGGGCTTTGAAGTTTCCTATGCTCAGGATACCTCCTGTCACCTGCAAGATACAGTACTCTCAGCTCCAGCACCACATCTGCCTGCATGCCATCATGTTCCCTGTGGTGATGATGATAATGGACTGAACCTCTGAAACTGTAAACGAGCTACCCCAATTAAATGTTTTCTTTAGAAGAGTTGTGGTCATGGTGTCTCTTCACAGCAATAGAAAACCCTAAGACAACAAGCAAATACCATACCTAGTTTATTATAATGCTTTTTTATAATTTATTTTTATTTTATGTTCATTGGTGTTTTGCCTGCATGTACGTCTGTGTGAGGGTGTCAGATCCTCTGGAACTGGAATTACAGACAGGTGTGAGCTGCCATGTGGGTGCTGGAATTGAACACAGGTCCTTTAGAAGAACAGTCAGTGCTCTTAACTGCTGAACCATCTCTTCATAATGCTTTTAACAACAGCATTAATTTGTTGTGATAAAATATTTGTTGTGAAATACCCAAATATTCACTAACAAGAAAACAGAAAAACTGTAGCACATTCATATAATGGGATGCTAAAAATGAACTACAGCAGTTATTACAACACAAGAGCGTCTCAAAGTATACTTAAAAACCCCAGCAACTCTCCAAGATGGAATATAGTGTTTCTGCGGTACTAGGGATTAAACCCGGGCCTCAAGCATGCTAGCCAAGTGTTCTACCACAGAGTTAAGCCCTCTGTCCCTAAAGGTGGTATGAAACAAAGCCAGCACCTGTAGAAATATACAGAAGGAGGTAATTTAATTTCCAAATACAAACATATTATTTTAATATTTTATTAAAGAATTATGATGCTGGGTGTGGTGGTGCAGGCCTTTAATCCCAGAACTCAGGAGGCAAAAAGCGGGCAGATCTCTATGTGTTTAAAGATAGCCTGATCTACACAGTGAGTTCCAAGTCAAACAGGGGCTACAAAGTGAGAATGTTTCAAAAAGGGAAATTAGTGCATATTTTGGGGAGGGGATAAAAAATTTAGCTGTCATTTACACAGACTTGATACGCTATTTTAAGATCTTCATGGAAATGTCAACTATGTGTCTCCTCGTTCCCTTCCAGTGTAATGATAAAACAGTGACCAAAGGTAACTTAGGGGAGGAAAGAATTTATTGGGTTTATACTTCCAGGTCAGAGACCAACAAGGGAATCAAAAGAGAAACATAAGCAGAACTTAAGCAGAAACTACAGAGAAATGTTCTTGCTGGCTTGTTTTCTGGCCTGTGCTTGGGGAGCTTTCCTATAGAGCCGAGAATCATCTGCCTAGGGATGGTTCTACCCATAATAGTATTTATTGGCTCTCCTATATCATTTAGCAATCAAGACAATCCCTACAGACCAGCCCAATGAAGACAACCATTCAAGTGAGACCTTTTTTTTTTTTAGGTGATTGATTATAGTCAGCGGCAAGTTGACAGTTCATGAAAACTTAGTGTGTCTATGTGTTTTGTGTGTAATGTGTATCTATGTATGCGTCTATACACATAGATGCATATATTCTACAACATACATGTGGACAACTTGTGGAAGTCAGATCTTTCTACTATGTGGTCCTGTGGATTGAACTCAAGTCATCAGGCTTGGCAACAAGTACCTTTACATGCTGAATCATCTTGTAGGTCCATCTAAAAAATTTAATTAATTAATTAATGCCTTCTGCTGGATTCTAGGGATCAGGTACACATGTGGTATACATACATACGGGCAGGCAAAAACTTCATTTGTGTGTGTGTGCATGTGTGTGTATAAACACGTGTGTCATACATAGTATGTGTGATGTGTGTGATTAGAGGATTTTAAGTTTGAGACCTGTCTGGACTACCTAACAAAACCTTACTTATTAAAATCAGAAACAATAGCATGCTAACACAGGTCAGAGCACTGAACCACTGAGGAAAAGCAAGCACACAGCTCTAGAAAAGACAGCATATAGATATCATATAGAAATGAGAGCCAGTTTATTCACGACCCATAATACTAAATATTAACAAGAAACTCCCAAATATCAAAAAGCTGTAAGAAAAACACCCCAAATCATAAGCTTACATCATCATCGTCTTTTGCTTTTTGCCTTGCATCTTCAGCTTCTGCACGAGCTCTAGTAGGGGGACAAACAAAACAAAACATGTTACTAGAGTTGAACTAATCTTTAAAAATAATGAGAGAAAATGTAAACAGTTTTAGTTACCACTAAAGAATTTTTTCTTTTTCTTTTTTTTTTAAGATTTATTTATTTATTATGTATTCAGTGTTCTGCCTGCATGTAT
>LOJH01016650.1:5340-21261 GCA_001685095.1 Ellobius talpinus
CTTCTCTAAATACACTTGTTTCCTTTGTATGTCATCATTTAATGATCTGTACGCTGCAGAAGTTCTGTTGGGGAAAAGGAGCGCATCTCTAATACGTGAGAGGCACTAAGGGTTGAGGAAGGCAGGCTTTGAGGTCCTTTCCCATGGCGTCATGCATGCAGGCTGGGTGTGGAGCTGCTCTGGCTGGAAGAACTGGGCTGTGCTTCTCCAAGTGGTCTCTTACTCCTGGGAAAACCTAGCAGGGTGCTCTCAAGCATCAAGCAGACCTGAACTGCAACCTCACTCTGTGCTAAGGATGATGAGAGACACATTTCAACCTTAAATTCGATGTCTATGCACCCAGTTCTCAAACACAAAGACGAGCCAGTTACTTCCGCAGAAGCTGTAGTACCAACTTGTTTTCTCTAGACTCACCTCAACTGCACATCCAGAGAAAAACCTGTGGCCACTCCAATTAGCTGCTGATCTCAGAGGCGCGCTCTGTTCTCTCGTGGGGAGCTGTACTTAGCATTGCCATGTGCCTGTCAGAAAGCGACAAAAATACAAAAATACTGAGGTAGAAGACGTCTAGAAAAGAATCTGAAATAGGCAAACAAACAACAGAACAACAAGAACAGCAACAACAAACTGGCAGAAGTGTGCAAATAGTACTTCCTTTCTGTAAGGCGGCCTCAGAGTTGGTACAGAACACACCCAGACACCAAATTCTTGGCTCCAAGGAGATGTATTACCATGGAGGGGCAACTGGGGAATGGGGGGGTGCATCTGCATTGGACAAAGATATCAGGTGTTTCTTAGGGAGTAAAGGAAAAGTCTGTGCTAGGGTGAGATGGAAAGTCCTGATTGGACGGGTCAGCCAGTATAGCCAAATAGTGGGTTTTGGCTGCTGGACCTTGGTGTTACGTCTCAGGATTGAGTTGTTGGCAAAAAATGAGAGAATAATGAGAACTGGCTTTAGGAATAGGGATGTAATCTAATGGTTTAGCAAGGGAGAGGGCAAAACCTACCGGTGCCATGTTTGCCACGCTTGGACCTGTTAAAAAGCCCATCACTTTCCTCTCTCATTTGATAATTTTCTCTAACTCTCCCGCTGCCTGCATCTCTTTTACATTTTGCTTTTAGGCCATATCTCCTAGTTCCTCATTTTCTCCTGTAAATTGCCTAAGAGATAGCAGGGACTCAAGCTTGATAACTAAGATGAGATACCGTGGTTTGAAATACACAAGAGTCAAAAAGGAAACCTCATTTCCTCATATTCTTACTTATATGTTGATTTTTGTCCCATTTTCTTTCTCATGGAGGGTATGAAAGTTTCCTTGTAATTCTGTTTCTCATTTCTCCAGTTTTACTTTGCATGAATAGACACTAATGTGATTTTCATTTTTAAAGTTTTAAAATATTAATTATCTAACAAGTTTTCAAATAAAATTTTACTAATTTGTGATGGAACCATGAGCTTTTCACAAATAGAGCATCTTTAGTTTCAAAAGCTAATGAAGTGATTTGAAAGCTAAGGAAATAGTTATTTATAAGGTCAGAGGAGTCAATTTTGATGGGACTTTTTGGTACAATTAAACTGACTTGTATATTTGTGTCCATATCTGTTAACATACATAATTTAAACTCCAAAGTTGAAGTTGTTATATAAGTCTACTTAATTTTCTGTCAAAAAAGGGAGGAGAAATTTGTGGTAGATTAGATAATACTCAAGCATACAAATTTAAGAAAGACATCAAAATTCAATCAAAATTTAAATTTCAACATAAAGATTGCAGTAATGATAAATATAATATGATTATAAATAATATGACAATAATTATGATTATAATTTTATAATTATAATTTAAATTGGTAATTATGATTATAATATGATTATAAAACAAATATATTTGGCCTTGTAGATACCAGGGTTAATATTCCTAGCTTATTAGCTAATCTTGAAACCACTTACTTAGAAAAGATTTTTTAAAAAAAATTTTATGTGTATGTTTGCCTGAATGGCTTTATGTGCCCATGTGCTTGCAAGATGCTGAGGAAATCAGAAGGTATGGGGATTGCTGACACTGGAGTTATAGGTGATTGGGAGCCACCATGTGGGAGCTGGGAATCTCACACAAACAGGTCTTTGGCAGGCACAGCAAGTGCCCTCACTGCTGAGCCATTCCTCCAGCACTAAATCTACTTCTAAAAAATTGTTAAAATCTTTTGCTTTAAGGCATTTTCCTTTGTTTGTTGTTTGTTTCGGATAGGGTTTCTCGGTGTAACAGCCCTGCAGACCAGGCTGTCCTCCAACTCACAGATATCTGCCTGCCTCTGCCTCCCAAGTGCTGAGATTAAAGGCGTGCACCACCAACGCCCAGTTTTAAAAGTTAAAGTTTATCCTTTTTTTCCAGTGCCGGAAACCCGATCAACATTTCAAACCCTACTTGACTCCCGACTTGCCGAAACGGCTGCACTATGCCAATCACGTCAGAATCGACAAAGTGCATCTCATGGTGGATCGGCAGTGGCTGGCTGCGAGGTTTGTGTCTACTGGGAGCCAAACATCTTTGTCTGTGTGCCCCTTTAGCTCTTCCCTCCCCTCCCCTTAGGAGCAAACGTCTGTCTCTGACCACCCACAACGCCTTGGCCTTTTCATGCTACCCGGCACTTCCTCTTTGCCGATACTTTTGTTACATGGTTGCTGTTCGCGTCTTAATTTTCATATCAGATCAAAAGATGGAGGGAGGTTGAAACTGCTTCCAGGTGCTCTGGAGATGTGAGTGACAGCGCATGTCTATCCTGACAGAGTAAAGGCTTTGTCATCATCCAGGCTGAGTGACATCGGAATGGTTAGCTGGCTCTTTAAGACTACAGTCTCCCTGGCTTCCATAAAATAGTTTTTTAATGGCCAGGGTCACTAATTAGTGGTGACACTTATTTCTGAGTAAGGAAGCCAGAGAACAAATACAGATCTACCTTCTTGTCGCGAAGTGATTCTGATTTTTGCTTTGTTTTATTTTTTGAGACAGGTTTTCCCTATGTAGTTCTGGCTGGCCCGAAACTCAATATAGAGGCAGCCTGCCTCTGCCTCCTGAGTGCTGGGATTAAAAGTGTGTGCCACCACACCCAACCTGATTCTGAGTATTAAAATAGCAATTTAGCAATTTTTTTCCTATATGTATGAGTGAATATAAACAGGATCAGTGTCATTCTGTATTTTCTGGCCTCATGGGTATCAGTGCAGCACAACGCTGGTGGGGAAGGGGCTGAACGGAGGACAGTGGTTAAAATACATGTCAGACAAAGAAAAACAAGTTGAAAGAGGACAGGGTCATCCGTCTCAATATACGTGTGAAGGAAGAGAAATTGGGGACTTGACTGAATTTATTCTGTAAAAAATAACCGGGAAATGCAGTTTGACCAAACTGCGGTTCCTCATTTTGTCACTAGAGGGCAATGGCCTCTCCTTGAGAATGGGTTTCTCAGCCCTTTGTTCAAGCCCACATTTTCGAAAAGCGTGTCCTTAAAATATGTGAGCCAAACTAAACTACTATTAAATATAAGATGTTAATAATTTAATACAGCTAAATGGAGATGCAGTCGCCAAATATTTATTGTTTGGTGTATGAAATCAAAGAAGTTAGGAGGCCATTGGTACATCATGACCTAGAAGGTGGGTCCAGCCACCACAATGCCTGTAGACACAATGTGCCAAAGTCCAGTTCCAAATGATGGGCTCTGTATCCTTTTCAAAAACTAGCAGTGAGGTCTGACCTAAGGTATCAGCCTGTGCGTTCAAGGCTTGGCTGCCCGTGTGGCTACTTAATGGGACTCGAAAAAACTAATCTTTTGCCTACCAAGTGTTTTTCTTTCGTGGAATAAATTTTATTGGCGAATGTGTGTGTGTATGTGTGTGTATATGTGTATGTATGTGTATATACATGTGTGTATGTGTATGTGTGTGTAAATACATGTGTGTATATACATGTGTGTATGTATGTGTGCATATGGGTGTTTATCTGTGTGTGTATGAGTGTGTGTGTGATGTAGTGCATTTGTGTGCATGTGGGTGCACAGGTTCTGGTGGAGGCCAGAGGATAGCGTCTACTGTTGCTTCCTAACATGGTTTGAAACAGATTCTCACTGACCTGGAGCTCTCCAGTTGATTAGACTGGCTGGTCAGTAAGCTCCGGAGATCCCTAGCTCCAACGCAGCACTAAGACACAGATTACATACGTGTACAATCATGCCAGGCTTTTATGTGGGCTCTGCAGATCTGACATCAGTTCCTCATGTTTGTATGGCAAGCCCTTTATCAAGTAAGCCATTTCCCCATCCTGGAAAAATTTGTATTTTAAGAATTCACTTTCTTAAGATCTTGGAGAAAGTAGAAAGTCCCTGGTAAGTACCAGGAGGCTTGGAGTGACTTTAACACTAATTCCAAATGTTAAAATGTGAAAAAGTTGACAAATTAATTAAATTTGAAAAGTCATTTAGCAAATGAAGTAACAGCTTATGGAAGAAATTCCAGGAAGTTAAAAATAAACATTGAAGTTGCAGAATTTATAGACTTCTTACCCTGTTATTAGCAATCCCTCCAAAGTATTTCTTATTCATGGCTTCATATTATTCCTAGACACTGCCCCCTTAAAACAGGAATCAGTATTTCCCCAAGTTTCAAAACTCTATTCCTAAATCACTGACTTCCTAGTCACACTGAACTTGATGTACAAAAGTGAGTCTGACCATAAAATCTTATAAATTTTTGTTTTGCATTCCTTATTTTGCTTGTGTATGTACATGAGCAAGCACATGTATTTGTGTGTGGGCACATGTGCCATGGTGTGTGTGCAGAAGTAGAGGACCATTTTCAGGAGTTGGTAGTCACTTCCCATCATGTTAGTCCCAGAGACTGATCAGATTTTAGTCAGGGTTGATGGTACGTGCCTTTATCTGTGATCCATCTCCACCTCCCTTGAAGGTAAAGTCTTTGAATCCATACCTATTAGTATCTCTCCTTGTCAATGTCCAAGAGCTAGCAAACTTTTGGGTTCTCTTTGTAAAAGCTAGAAGTCTCATTCTTTCTATCTTACTCTTTGGTTTATTGAAGGCTGTGAATTTGACCATGAAAACATATGCATTTGGTTGGCAAAAAAAAGTGATTTTGAAAACAGAAGCTAAATAAATAGCCTTTAAAGTTTGACTTAGAATAGCATCTTCTATCAGTACCCTGACCAGTGGATAATAATGTCACGTCTTCACAGGAGCCCATCAAGTTCAAACTGTGGAGGAGGTAATCATGGCTACAACAACGAATTTAAGAGCATGGAGGTAAGCCTGCAGCTTTTAAATAGAAACAAGGCACCAGTGAGATAAGAAATAACTAACACAGAGGGAATATATGGTTTGGCGTAGAGGGTGAAGTGCTGTGGTATAGAGAAATCATAGAGCAGGGGCAGGCTTGGAGTAGGTGTCTCTGAGGATGATATGCAACTTTAACTAGTGGGAAAGCGTCGATGATCCCTGGGTGACATTTGAGCAGAGACTCCATGATAAAAAACTTTTCCAAAATTAAGGGGAACAGTGAGTGTCCCATGCAGAAGAAATAACCAGTGCAGAGGCCCTAGTTTGGGGCAGTCATCATTTGATGGGGACAGGGAGCCTTAGCAAACTACTGGAAGCTGTTGACACTGGCTGCTGCTGGTTGGGAAGGAGGAGGCAAGAGAATAGCTGGGCATGCAGGTCTGAAGGGCATAAGTCATTGTGCAATGAGAGATGTTGAATACCAGTTGAGAGTCATGCTGGAGATACAGCTTCCATCACAGCTGAGAGGGATTGGTGCAGACAACAGGTGGAAACTTCTTTAAACATCATTTCTCCTCCCTAAAACCGATTCTTACAGAGGCCTGAGGAGCAAAGAGGGGTTTTCCCAGAAGGAAATGTGTAATGAGTCTTTCTCTGTCCCACCAACCAGTTCCCAAATAATGACACGAAGGCATGTCATTAATTATGGAAGCTTGGCCTTTAGCTGAGGCTTGTTACCAACTAGCTCTTATAACTTAAATTAACCTACATTTTTATTAAACTATGTTCTACCATGTGACTTTATCTCTATCTTATTCTGTGTGTTAGACTCATTTGGCATCTGGCTTGTCTCTACTTTCTCCTTCCCAGAGTCCTCTCTGTCCCCAGAAGCCCTGCCCAAATTCTTCCTGCCTAGCTATTGGCCATCTAGCTCTTTATTAAACCAATCCGAAGGCGCCTTGGCAAAGACACATCTTCACAGTGTAAATGAATATTCTGCAACGGAAATGTATGTTTCTTTCTGCACTTTGTGAATTAGATGTCATCTAGTAATGTGATAACTCTTACCGTGTAGGCAATCTTTTTGGCACATGGACCCAGCTTTAAAGACAGCATTGAAATTGAACCATTTGAAAATATTGAAGTCTATAATCTACTGTGTGGTGAGTATGTTTAAGTCAGCTCACGAAAAGGACACGGAGTTTGTAATACAGATCTAAATAGAAATTAGGGATAAATTGAAGGCTGCCTGCCCTGCATTAAGAAGATGGGAAGCAGAAAGATAAGGAAGATTTCTTATTCAGAATTTTTCAGTTCCATAAGTGACTCCTTTTGCTTTACTAATAATGATAAATTTGTATCTTAGGAAGCCAAGATTTTGAAAAATAGTTTAGTGATTAAATGATAATTCGAAAAAATTAGAAAAATAAAATAACAATTCTAATTTTTGAAGAAATAAACATACCTAAGTCCTAGGAGATATGTCAGTCAGGAAAGTGCTTGCTGCACAAGCATGGGGACCGGAGGTCAGACCCTCAGCACACCTGTGGTCATTGGTGGAACAGACTCAGGCAGATCCCTGGGGCTCACTGGCCAGCCAGTCTAAACAGCTGGTTCAGCTTCACTGAGAGACCAGGTCTCAAAAAAGGAAGTTGAGAGAGGTTGAAGAAGAAACCTGATATCAGTTCTGGTCTCTATATGCACACACATACACATGCACTTGCACCCACACACATACACACATACGTGCATGTATGTATAAAATGTATACATATATATATACACACACATGCACACACACATATACAAACTCAACTAAAACATGCCTTCCTATTATTACAAGAGAAGTCTGAAACTAAACAGGGTAATATAGTCTCATTTTGCTCAACACTTGTTATTACACTAAGTGTTAAAAAACTATGAGAATTAGTGGTTCAGGAGCCAAGCCTCCTTCTACATGCTTGCCTTTGTCCACTACACCAGCAGATCGTTCACTTAGACCACCCGAGCAGGGAGGAGCTGTAATTTCACTGTCTGTTGGACACGGACAGACTCATGATTGTTTTTCTTAGTCTTGCTCTTGGCTCATCATAACTGAATGTGACTTAGAAGGACAAAAGGTCTCTATTTGAACACAGGGTGGGGGTTGGCGAGGTGGTTACGTAGGTAGAGGTGATTTCTGAGTCCAGTTCTGGAATACACATGGGAGAAGAGAACAGATTCCCACAAGTTGCTCTCTGATCCCTGCATGTACGTTGTGGCACACGTGCCCTTCGCATCACAGTAAATACGTTAAATAGATGGCAGGCAAATACATGCATAAAGGTAATAAGACTTTAAAAACTATTTATCATAGCCTTAACAACTTAAGTTCTTGGTTCCCATAGCTGGGCTTGGATCAGGGATGCTGACCTTCTTGGAGTGATCAGAAGAAATTGGACAGGGCTCCGGGAGGTCTTCGGTGGTAGGCTGTCTCGGGAATCAAAGATTTATAGCCCTGAATGCGCTACAGAAAAAACAAATTGAAGAAGTTAGGGCAAGGGACCATGCTCATTCAAACTGGCCCTAAAAAAAGACAAAGGAAACTCCCTCTTACATCTCTACATGTATCTCAGGGACTTTAGGGTACAAAGAGCTTTTAGGAAGGGAGAGAGGCAGGCCGGAGTGACGATGGTCAGAAATCTGTGTGCATGGTGTGATACTCATTCCGGGAAACGTGTGCTTTTTGTTCTAATGAGAGCCCCGTAGCGGGCTTTGTTTTTGCTGTTACCCTGAGTCAGTTGTCTGAGGGTCCTTTGCTCGACCCAGATAAGAGTCGTGTGTAGGCAGGGAGGAGCTCTGCAAGTGCTAGCTTCTGGCAGCTTCTATTTCTATCGAGTTCTACCAGAGTTTGCTGAGCAGCAGCAGCAACAGCTGTAGTCAAAGCAGCAGCAGGTAGCGCCCTCTAGTGTTCAGTCCTCATGCAGGTCTTGTGTATCTGGCCCTTGCAGCAGGAGAGTTACACTCAGGCAAGACTTTGAGACCCTAGGCTCTGAGACTTGACAGCCCTCTGCAACTCACTTGGTGGCCAAGATCCACATGTTCTCTTCTCTGGCTCCCTACTGCTGTTTATCCTTCATCAGTACTGACTGCCCCCTTTCTCACCACGCGCATCTTTTTTCTCTTTCCACTACCCTTATTTGTGCCCAGGCTGCTTTCTCAGCTTGGTTGGTGCCAGACTACTCAGTGTGGCTGCCTCTGATGGGACAATTTGGGTCACCTAGACAGGTCACTCCGGAGGTTGGGGTACCACTGTTACCAACTTCTTCAGCTGCCAAGCAATCCCCTGCCTTGAGGCTTTCACAGCCTGGTTTGCGGCCTGCTCGGCACTGGCTGGCACTGCTATTCTATGGGCTCTGTGGCTGCTTTCTTTGTGCTACAAACCCTGTCTGCAATACTGACAATGGGCCAGAAAGACAANGGGGGGGGGGAATGCTGAAACTGTAGTATCAAGGGAGGAGGCGGTGCAGGAGACCACCTTCCAGCCCACTCACTGAATGACCTGCAGTGTGTTTGGACCAATCACAGTCATTCATTTGGGCCAATCACACCTTTGCCTCCCAGCACCAATTACCGTTTTCGAGACTTGTGCTTCTTACCAATTGTAGTCACAGTTAGATGGAGGGGAAGTGGCTCCTCTCTGACGCAGGTGGGAATGACTGCGGGATTAACTACAGTTCTTAGTGGGTTCCAACAATATAGCGTTCTTTAGGAAGTATTTGAAACTTGGCTCTGCCTTCAGGAGCCGAGCAAGCCAGCCACTGTCTTGGGCAGGAAGGCACCTGTGGAGTGTTTGAGATAAGCTGGTGTTAGCATAAAAGCATTCAAACTGTTAGACAGTGTCCTTTCCCTCGAGGCAGCAAGGACAGCAAGAGACAATCCAACAGCTGCTCACTGGGGAGCTGTATTGCCCCTTCCCCAATGTCTTTGCTCATTTAGAGAAAAACGAAGAATTTATTATCAACACTAATAGTGATTTTTAGTAAATTTTAACAGCTTTGAGAGTATCAATGCTTGGGAAAAGTGGCTTGCTTTTTATCTGTCTCACCAAGGCTAGTTAACTAGACTTGAAGAAGACCCTCTCCAGCAAAAAGGGTTAGCTAGGCTGAGTTCCAAATGACCCCGTTATCGTCCAGAGCTTCTAAAACTGACGATGCCTGTAAAATATTTGATATGATTTGTTTTTATAGGAAAAATAGAAAAAGTTCTCTAAATAAAGAACAAAATTTGTTTTTTTTAAATTATGCTAAGTGTGTTTGCCTGGGGACAACTTATGGGAATCACGTGGGTCCTGGGGATGAAACTCAAGTCATAAGGGTTGCCAGCAAGTGTCTTTATCTACTGAGCCATCTCACTGGCCTCTAATTTAAGTCAAAAAATTTATCTTTAAAGAATTTTTGTAATTGCATAAATAGACTGTAAGATTTTAAATTAATTTTCCAGAAAAGTATTTTATTAATAGTATAGCTTTTTAAAGAAGTTTATTAATTATCTTTATGTGTATGTATGTGTGCCTTCGTGAATTTTTGTGCACCATGTATGTACAGATACCTGCAGAGGCCAGAGGGTGTTGGGTCACCTGGAAGTGGAGTCACAGACAAGTGGGAGCTGCCATACGGATGCTGGAAATTAGGGTCTTCTGTGACAGCAGCCGGTGCTTCTGTGGTTACTGAGCCATCTCTCCAGCCCCAGAATATTATTTTGGCACACACCTCTAATCACAGGACTAGGGAGGCCGAGGCAGGTAGATCTCTGGAGTTTCAGGCCAGCCGGGTCTATACAGCCAGTTCCAAGTCAGCCAGGGCTACACAATGAGATCCTGTCTCAACAACAACAATAATAACAAACAAACGACAAAGACTATAACTTTTAATACTTAACACTCACAGTGTGCTTAAGGGGCAAAGTGATAGTTTAAGTAATGCAGTTTGTCTCTAGAGAGATAAGTTCATGGAGGTTCATCATGCAGAGTGCCCCAGTGTAGACAGACAAGAGGCTGGTGACTTCAGGGGATGAAAGTCAGTCAATTAAGTCCTAATGTAACTACATTGCAGCAGACTTTATAAAAGACATTAAACTCTGGGTGGCTTTCCCCGGCCCACATATCCCACAAAAGAGTTATTCCCTTCCCTGTCCAAGTTAATTTGAACTTATTACTGTTACTTTTTTTTAAAAAAAAAACAGATCTCCTACACATTCAGCCAGCACCAAACAACGGTACACATGGGAGCCTAAACCATCTTCTGAAGGCACCGTTTTATGAGCCGTCTCATGCGGGAGAACTGTCAACACCTTCTGTCTGTGGCTTTACTACTCCACTGCCTACAGACACACTGAACTGCTCATGCCCTCAGCTGCAGCCTGTAAGTAACAGCTTCATGTCTTTACAAGAATGTAAAGGGGCCATGGAGTTTGCGTTCTGGCTTGGACACTTACTGAGTAACTTGTTGTTTCTCTGACCCTTAAGAAGTGAGAGAGTACAGTGCATGGGCTCTATGGTTAGTTATGTGAGTGTACTCTGGGAACAGGACAGCATTGTTGAGAAGGGTTTGTTTTCCTGTGTGTAACTCACCTTAGACATTCAAAATAGTAATCTTGACATTCTCTTTGAGTTCCCATTCAAACCATTTTCTTTTTAAAAAATATTGATTTCATATACGAGTGCTCTATTGGCATATATGCTTTTATGCCAGAAGAGGGCATCATATCCCTGTGAGATGGTTGCTGGGAATCAAACTCAGGACCTCTCTGGAAAGGCAGTCAGTGCTCCTAACTGTGAGCCATCTCTCCAGCCATTTCTTTACAGTTTAAGAATCAGGTGCTTTCCTCAGCTACTTAGAACAGAGGGAGTAGGGTTAGACACACTCAGCAGTGTGTGTGCTGGGTAGCATTGTTTGAACAGTGGTGCAGAATCTACCAGGATGCAGTTGAACACTGGAAAACTGGCAGTACATACTGCAACGTTCTTTTTAATATAGTAAGCTCTGCGCTTACTTCATATTATATATATGAAGTCCAGAAATAGCACTTCAGAAACCAGGACGTTGTTGATAAAGAAAAGTTTCACTGCTAGGAGGAGATCCAAGGACAAGGAATCAGAAGAATAACTTAAAATGTAAGTGGTACAGATAGGAATTGTTCCTCGTTGTTGTGGGTGAAGACTTTAAAGGATCAAAGTCCAATAAACATTTTCAAAAAATGGTAAATCCATCGGAAAAGGTCCTAGTAGGGGCATGGAGTTCTTTTCTGGGTGTCTGTCTTCAGGTGGCGATTTCCTACTTCCTGTTCCAGATAACTTCAATGGAACTGCCATAAAAATCATTAATAACATAAAATGGGCAATGTGTTCCATATTTTAGAGATAAAGGGGGCCCAAGAGAAGTGAGACATACTATTATTCAAGCTCTAGCAAGCCTATCTGACTGTAACCCCAGAGTCCCTTTCTGTAAAGAATGCCTCTTGCTGTTTAAAATGTGGCCCCAGAACTGGCCTGTATGTCTCTTCTAAGTTGGAAAGACATGCAGGCCATCCTCCAGGCTTGCTGAATCAGAATTTGTTTTGTTTTTGTTTTATTTATTTATTCATTTATTTATTTATTTGTTTGTTTGTTTATTTATTTATTGAGACAGGGTTTTTCTGTGTAGCTTTGGGGCCTGTTCTGGAACTAGCTCTTTTAGATCAGGCTGGCCTCGGACTCACAGAGATCTGTCTACATCTGCCTTCCGAGTGCTGGGATTAAAGGCATGTGCCACCACCGCCCAGTCCCAGAATCTGAACTTTAGCAAGTCCTTCAGGCATCTGTATTCACAGGAAAGTTTGAGAAGCATCAGGATGCAGCCATTCCAACTTAATCCCAGCTGTTATCACAATGCTTTTCCCAGTTAACAATATCTTTGCAAACACACACACACATACTGTGACAGAAATACCTCTGTGTTTCTGAGTGGAGACATAATTGGAATTTAATGACAAATTAGTCTTGCTTCTTTGTTCAGTAGTAAAGCACTTTGTGCCGTTGCTGCAGATATATTCTTGGTCATTTTTTAAAACACTGACTTATTTCTTCCCTTCTCTCTCTCACCTTGCAGAATGATCAAGTAGAACAAGTTAATCAAATGCTAAATCTCACCGATGGAGACAGTAAGTCAGCAAAAACTGTGATACTTAGAGCTAACAATACACATTACCCTTTGAAGGGTTTTCAAACTAAACTCATAAAAACTTTTGAATGTAGATTTTAAGGATGCTGTACAAGAGGAACAGGCAAGCACATATAGAATTGTAATAACAGGGTAGCTAGCTTGGAGCTACAGTGTTCACGGGAACATCCTTGAAATGGTTGTGCCTCATCCATGTCTTCTATTCCCTTTCGAAGATGTGAACAGATAACAATGCTGAGTTTGAACCTGATCTCTGTAGCTTTCCTACTGTCTCACCTCAGGGAATCTAATTTTGTTGTATCTTCATCTACAGTAGTTGTGCCTACCTCATGTAGTTGCAAAGTATTTTAAAAGTCTGTGGAGAGAATTTAGAAGCATCTCTTACATCACTGTTACCATTATGTATTATTTTCTAAGTATTAAAGTCAGGGTTCCTCAGCTGCATCATTGATAAACTAGGGATACAGTCATTTCTAATATCTATAGAGATTGTTCTTGGACCCCTTGCAGAGGCCCTGAGTCTGAGGATGCTGAAGCTCTTATAGAAAATGGTGTAGTATGTGCATGTGACTTCTGCATATCCCTGCAGAAACTTTACACTATTTTTGAATTACCTACAATAACCAATAGCAATATAATAATGCTATTATATAATGAGAATAGCTATTGGTATATTATCTGGGGGTGAATGATAAGAAAAAACTTGCCCATGTGCAGTTCAAATGTAATTTTCTAGATATTGTTCAGATGTTTTAGATGCGTTATATAACAGCATACAAGCACAAACACAGAAACAAATACTCTCTTCAGCTCTCCAGGATGTCAAAACACTGTAAACAAGGTGACTCTGACAACAGAAATTTGCTTCACTAAGTTCTGCAAATGAAGTTCAAAGTCAAGGTGCCAGCAGATTCCAGCAGGACATTCCTGCTTCCTCATCAGAACCTCCCGTAGCAGAAATGGATAGTGACTCTCTCCAGGGTCTCAGCTCTGAGGGTCAAATCCCACTTACACAACCCTGTATCACCTAAAAGTTTCGCCTCCAAACACCATCCCCTGGGGCACAGGATGTCAGCCTGACTATGACAGTTACTGAGGTGAATCATCTGCTCTCCAAAATATGCACTTTTGCCTTTGAGCCTCCTTTGCTCTTAAGCTGTATTGTTGAGCTCTTCAACAACAAGAAGCTAAAGAAGGCAGGCTTCAGGTCTCTGCTTAGACCCTGGGTTGGCCCCGTTACTTGTTCGAACTTCCCCTTTGCAATGGGCACAACAAGATGATAACCTATCTCATAGGGTTGCTGTAAACTATTAATCCATCTCCCTGACATATAACCCCTATTCGGAGAGTGGAAGTCACTGTGTACCATTTTGCTGATGTCACAAATGTTTTATGTCTTTTGTTTTAGTCACAGCAACAATGAAAGCAAATTTGCCATTTGGGAGGCCCAGGGTGATACAGAAGAACAGAGAGCACTGTCTCCTTTACCACAGGGAATACATCAGTGGATTTGGGAAAGATATGAAGATGGCCATGTGGAGCTCATACACAGTTCCCAACCTGGTAAGCTTGCAGCCCGGTGACCAGTGAGCAGCGGGAAGATTTGAACTCTAAACTCTGTAAGAGTTGAGTCCTGGTTTGCTGAAGACTTCACAAAGTGAGCACAGACTCCCTGTCACTTACAAGGAAATGCTACAGTTCTGATATAAAGGCCCTCATAGGTGGCATATGGGTACAGAGAAGGAAGACATTGTGTTGTACCTGGAGAAATTAGAAATAACAATTTAGGCCAGTTTGCTGAGTGGTAAGGAGGGAGGAAAGGACGGTTCAAACAGAGGCAAAAGGACGATCATACTGTCTTCCTGCTCTCCCTGGAGTATGTAGTAGGTGCACCTTGGAGGTGATGGTGACTTATATAAAGCTTCTTGTCCCTGGAGTAGGTAGTAGGTGCACCTTGGAGGTGATGGTGACTTATATAAAGCTTCTTGTCCCTGGAGTAGGTAGTAGGTGCACCTTGGAGGTGATGGTGACTTATAGAAAGCTTCTTGTCCCTGGAGTAGGTAGTAGGTGCACCTTGGAAGTGATGGTGACTTATAGAAAGCTTCTTGCCCCTCTGATTATCTAATAAGCACTTTCCTGTATGCCGTGAGCTGTGAGAAGCACAGTGTAAATGCCATCTAGCCCTCCCTTGAAGGACCTAGACCTCTAGAACATTGTATGTACATATGTTCTGTGTCACAGGTCTCTTTAGCCTGAAGTTGAGAACTTGCTTAGGCAAATCTCTTTCCCTATTTACTCTTTGGCAAGCTCCTAGTCCTCTAAATGGTGTCAAGATGGTTGGGTACCCAACCATCTGAAGAAAATATTAGGTCTCTGTCTCATGCTATATGCAGAGTTAGCTTGCTGATTGACCTATAGGCCTAAATACGATGGGCAAATCTGTATTTTTTCATTTATAATTTTTATGACCTTGGGGCTTTGGGGAATAATACTAACAAAATTACAAGAGAATTTAATTAGACTATATTCATGCTATTATGTGTGGAAATAAAACTCATAGATGGGACAGTGAATTTGTATTGGATATAGAAATGAGAGACAAATAGCATGAATAGCAATTAGGGTCTAAGACAGATAACCAACCCCTGTACAGAAACAAGAGGATGGCAAGCAGCTTAGAAAACGCACAGTAAAGATGATTCAAGTCATTCAGTCTCATTAGCAATCAGGGAACTATGGATGAAAGCAAAGTCTGCTGCAAATCCATCCTTGAACTCCTTGAGTGGAGGGAAGGGTTTCTTTCAAGTCTACAGGACGGAAACTGCTCACTGAATGGTGTGCATTTGGTGAATTAGTCTCAACACTGTAAGGACAAAGCTGTATCACCAAGCAGAACAGTGAAGAAATAACCAGGAATTTTTTTTGTGTGTGTGTGTGTGCGCGCGCGCGTGTGCGTGTGTGTGTGCGTGCGCGCACACATGCTCGCTTGCATGTATCTGTGTGTGTGTAGAAAAAATGTAGTATTTAACAGCCAAAAACTCAGGACAAACTAGCTATTCCTGCTCTTGCTAAGGGCACCACTTCATTTATAGAAAGGAAGTAACTGGCTACATCTAGTTCATCTACTCTTACTCTTTTCAGTCCAGTTAAGGAAATTTGCAGAAAAATAAGCATATTTTTCTACTACCCCTTAAAGCTGTCTGGGTCCTGAAAACCAGCTTCACAGCCAACAATGATTCAGTTGTGGCCATTGCTAACAGGGTGCCAATGTTTGTTTCCCAATGTGGGTAAATGTTGTACAGTTACCTGAGTTCCTACATAGGCTGGTGGCCCTGTTACTCTCTTAATGGGCACACTATTCATGGGCACACTATTCAGACACACTATTCATGGGCACACTATTCATGGGCACACTATTCAGGCACACTATTCATGG